>CABFVX010002819.1:26366-47724 GCA_902151425.1 Timema shepardi | reverse complement strand
CACCGCGTCTTACTACCCGTTCGGTTTATACGCACTTACGCTAATGTGTAATGGTAGGGTGATTGTGAGATGAAATGGAGGACCTACAGTTTAACGTGGAATCCGAACCACGGTGGAGGCCTGGCATTCCCCACATTCACAAGATGTATTGTCAGAGGTGAAGGAAGGGTTTGGTAATCAGATAAATCTGTGCCGGGACCGAGGATTGAACCCCAAACCCAAGCACAGAAGTCTGACACCTTACCTCTAGACCGCCAGGTCACCTACCCATTAGAGTAGTTATTATATATGCGTATAGCACGAACAGGTAGTAAGATGCAGTAATAAATATATTTGTTAGAAAAGATCCTATTGGTAATATCTCAGCTACCGAAGGCAGCCCCCTTAAATTACGTCCCTTCCCTTCCATCATTCCTTAAGACCACTTTAGGTCCTTCAAAAGCTAAGTAACTTGATTTATTTTTTCGCCGATCAACCGTCTATTAATGATACACTGTCCCGTTCTGTGAGCAAGATCGTTATAGCGTTTAGCTCTTAAATGCGATACACTTTTGACGTTTCGAGTCTCGATTTAGGCCCTTTCTACATATACGCGGAACCAGAGTAAAGCCTCGGGAAGTATCTACCATTTATTATTTACAAGTAACTTTTTAGCAACACAACTATAAAATAAAAATTAGCTGTGAACAAGTGCCAATAAAAACAGCCATAAAATGAAACAAAATGAGGGGAAGTTAGATGAACGAACGAGCACAGAAAAAGGTAATACGCCATTTCACGTTAAAACGTTTCATTTGAACAGAAACCAACCCCTATGTATTATTACTAGAAAGGGATCGTATCAATTAGTTTACAAACCCGAATATTCAATTTACCCTCGAGTCCCGAAAGTAGATTTCTATTCCTAACATTAGAAAAAATTATTAAGGAAATAGGAATATAAAAGACGAATAGAAAGAAGAAATAATAAGTAGATGTTAACTTTTTTTATTTTGCACCCCGTCTTACTACCCGTTCGGGTTATACGCCTTTGTACTAATCACGCTAATAGTTTTAGAGATTAGGAATGTTATATTTAAAAGAAATGTACTCGCATTTGAGTGTAGGTAGGGTGGAAAACTATTTTTGAAAAAAAACTTCAGTAGATCCAATCGAGATTCGAACCTCGATCTCCCCATCATCGGTAGTCTATATTCTACTGCTAGAGTAGCGCCTTAGACCATGTGGCCACCGAAACGGGTCAGTCAAATGTTAAATCAATGGTTTGGGATATGGTAGTCAAGTTTTTCCATAACTAACCTAACCACAGATAAGCCGTAATAGAGCTCTAAAACAAATACCAATACAAAATTTTAAACAATACATTTTTATTTTATCTCAACCTGATATGTTCTCACATCCTCTAATACTATTAAGGATTCGAAGGGTCTGAGAATCCCATCCTTGATTAACTTTATTTAATTTTACTTCGGATGTTTTTTAACGAGGATAAATTATACAGAAACAAACTGACATATGAAACAGACGGCCGTTTACATTCCAGTAACTGTCTTCACTGCACCTGCATCATCTGCTAGGAGGAAGGCAAATTACCCGCCTGTCTCCTGGCGAATACAACCTCTTTGGATGGACTACATTGAGTACTTGGGGTCATTCAACTCTTTCACTGGCTCGCCAACATAAAACTACAAAAAACGTTCACCAGTTTTTTCTCTGTTATTTTCATTACGAGATTCTTGCTAACTTGAACGTATTTTTTATATTTTTTATAAAACAGTTAATTTAAGATTATGTGAAACGAGAGGTATCCTTTCCACGCCAGTTTTATTTAGGAAACCATACCTGTAATTTTGTTTGTTTAACAATGTGCTCTGAAGTACATGATACTTTTAAGTTATTAGCGACAAGGAATTTTTTTGTGGTTGACCTATCTTCCTTTGTCTTCGAGCTATCGATAATTATAAAGGTGAAGAATCAACGACTTAACACAGATTAGTCATGGAAGGGGGGAAAGGGAAGCTATCAATAGGTTTCCCAGTGTATATATATATATATATATATATATAAATCAAAATCGGTGGTCTTGGGAGTAAAATGCTCGCCTCAGGACTTCAAATTTGTGGGTTCAAACTCAACCGGTGTTTACAAATTTTTCTTGGGAGATAAAAAAAAATCCGTAGCACAACTTCCTTTGGAGGGGAAGTATAGCGGTCGGTCCCTTATAAACTGTGGCAGGTAAAAGAATCCTCAAAGGTATGTATAAATTGATAGGCCCTTTCGCTATCACTCAACGAATTTCTTGTGTGCTTATATAATCAATCGGATCAGAAAGTACACGTTAAATATATGAAATAAGTTTTTTTTAATGTTTTGAGTGACACTGTTAAGGGCACTGTCTACTTGTGGTATTTCTTATGAACTTAAAAAACCCTGTGACAGTTTCTAATTATTTTAATATTTTATTAGGTTCACAACAGAAAATATTAAGTTATTTGTTTGAGGAAGGCTAGATGTGTTTTTAACCATTTACCATGATCTCAGAGCTGCAACATTTTGCATTAAATGTGCTTAAAAGTGAACTAATTACACTTTTTTTTATGTAATTGGTCTTTTAGTTTAAAAAAACTCAAAATATAATGTTTTAAATCCCACAAAAGCATGTTGATATATTTTACCTGTATTTTGAAGAGACATAATTTGAAATAGCAAACTACTTCTGAACTAAGTATTCTTGTAGGCTAAGCTTCCTACGCATTTTATTACCTCATTTCTTTTCAACTTTTAAGAAGAAAAAAAAATGCTGATCATTCGAGGATTATGTTGGAATACGTGAATGTGAGTGTGACTTGGTTCGAATCCCGGTCGTGTATTTATTTGCGTGAGATATTAAACGTGCATTTTCTGAACCAACTGATTATATCGGCACACGTGAATTTCTATTATCTAGATCGAAAGGGCCTACCAATTTTACAGGGAAAGGTAATTTGACATATCTTACAGGGTTATTTTAGTATTGTGATCGTCAAAAAAACCGAACTCGAGATTTTGATGAAAATCGACGTTTCATGAACCCCCCCAAATCCGAAAAAGTTGTTTTTGAATCTCCGCCTGTCTGTATGTTTGTCTGTCTGTACCTCCAACTAGAGCCTAAAATATTTTACCGATCGGGCTAAAACTTGGTATCTAGGGTTTTAATAGGGTTGCCCCAAGGGATTTTTGGAATTGGATATGTAACCCTAAAACTAAGGGTAGTTTACTGAAGAGTAGTCTAAGAAAGGGCGAAAAGAGAAAAAATCGACTCACTCAAAATCGGTTCCAACAATTTTGATTAAAATTCGTATCTAGACGTTGATTAAGATTATAAATAAACTGGCCGTTTTCATTTTATCATGAAAATGACTTTTAGGGTACTTTACAGAAGCTGGAACTTACGTATCTCCGCAACTATTTGAGTTACTAAATAAGTTATCATTGCAAAATTGTAGTATTATTAAAAATAAAAACTATTATGTGAAATATAGTTTTATAAAACCAACAGTTTCTGAAATATTTGCAAATATATTAATACAATTTTGCAAGCTTTAGTTGTAAAGAGATACTACTTAAATTTTAACGAAATAATTCTCCAATGCCATAGAGTAATTAAATATAAGTGTATGCTATTTTTCTTTAAACCTCTTATGAGAAATGTTTGTACAATAATGATCTATCTTCATTTGGGACTCAATTGTCATTATTTATATTTTTTTATTTGTCAAAACTTATAAATGGGGAATGTAATAGCAATGCGATGACCTGAAGATGTACAACACTTTATAAAATATCGAAAATGTTAACCGGAAGTACAAATTTTAATAAGAAGTGTTGACTCTTGTGGACCCAATACTGATTTTTTTTATCGGTCCGGACATGCAAATGAGGACAATAATTCTTTAAAAATAAAATTATAAAATTTAAAACCAGGACTCAAAAAATGTTTTACATAAGTATAGGGCAATTTATGCTTGGGCTTGCTACTGTATATTATTTCGTTTCACATATATAACGAGTTTTGAGTAAATATCTCCATTTTTAAACAAAGGAGCGAGAAAGTCCGTGCGGAGTTCCGTACCATTTATCTTATTAAATACATAAATCAGAATTGAAATAGTAAAAATCGAAAAGTCAAGGTTAAAGGCCTGAGTAATCGGAACCGAGAAAATCAGGAATCGTAACATATTATATTGTGTTATACATTATCTATGCTTTAGCGACCCTAGTGTTATACATTATCTATGCTCATAGCGACCCTCGTGCTATACATTATCTATGCTCCTAGCGACCCTAATGTCACACAGTCTCTATGATCTTAGCGACCCTAGTGTTATACATTATATATGCTCCTAGCAACCTTCATGCTATTCATTATCTATGCTCCTAGTGCCCCTCATGGGTGGGAGGTGTGAGGGGGAAGAAGATCACAGCATTGTTCCACAGGTAACGAAGGGTAAGGTAATAACTGGTCAGACTTAAACGACTGGGGCAGGTCAAGCCAATCATTACCTCAGTCGGTACAGTCGGTTCCAACGCTGACTTGGAACTTGGAGCAAAGATTTATGTTGATAAGCCTCTGTTTACATTCACGTATAATGCATTACTGAATATTGTGTAACTTATTTAAAATGCAAGCGTTAACAATTAAACTTAATTATTAAAAGTAATGTAAGTAATGTAAGTAAAGTTATGTTGATTGTTACTTATTCATAGAAATAAGCTTAACTTATTTGCTCTAGTAAATAGTTTCTTAAATGTTTCTTTTAAGGGTTATCTAAAAAAAAAGTTAATCAAAAATGTTTATAATTTGAAACATAGAATTAACCTAATTTAAGTAGTCTCTGCAATATTTAATAATATTTTATTTTTTCTTTACTTGTACTTTATTTTTACTTGTATTTCTATTAAAATTTTGCATCTTCTTATAATCATTGAAATCCTTGAAAAAGTAAATATAAAGCTAAAACATCTATATTGTGGTGTAAATCGAACACTAAATAATGAATTAAGAAAATATCCCAAATTTGAAAATGTTAAAGTGTGAAAAAACTACTTTTTTGTTTGTTTTAGGTCTACTTAATCAAATGAAAAATCATAAAGAGTTATAACAATATAACATAGCCCTATTACTCCTCTTCCTTCATTGTTGCTTTGAGCTTGTTTAAATTGCCTTCACGAAAGCCTATTATTATAAACAATGAAATAAGATACATCAGTTCAATTCAAACTAGTATGGGTACTTGCTAGAAAAATTAGTGTGTATTTCAAAAGTCAAACATAACACTAACCTCAATGTCCTAATTTCATCAGTCAGAGATTTCGATAAGAAAACAATCCAAATGTTGTATAGCATTCACTGCATTTATGCCTTCAAAATTTAATAAAACCCTAATTAAAGCAATGGCTGTACAACATATGATAATTTGAATCATAAAACTGTGACAGTCTAGCAGCCACGAAAGTCACAACTAAAAACACTAAGCCATAAATAAAACATTGGCTGACAATTCTGCCACTTCAAACATCGCCAGCTGAGTGAAATTTTGCTACTGGGCAGCTCTTGTTCCCTTATGACTCGTTTCCGTACCGCATTCGGCATACACTCACCGGCCGTTGTCTCTATCTACTGACATCGGCGCTACTAGACTACTTGATTAACTAAGATTTCTACAATCTACTAAACAAGGAATCTCCTTTCAATGTTAGACGATTTTTGAAATTGGGATTTTTTGTAGAATACACCTAATTTCATAGCTGAAGGAACTCCAGGTCTTATGGAGAAAATATTTATCTTCGCTCTCTTTCTATTAAAGGTTGCCAAACCTTCAAGCTTTCGTTTGTTGGTAAGTGAGGGGGTGGGGGGGTGTTTACTTGGAAATCCCTCATTATAAACAATGCTGAATGGGGGAGGTCGGGGGTTTCAATTGACAGGCAAACACATTTCCTTTCGATGTACAACCTTTTCTAGAAACAATAACTATTTTTTCCTCATAATTAATATGCAAACAATATGCGTTGCCGCTTGAGTTACTGAACAAATTTCGTCTTAACGAAAATAGTTGTTGACTCTTAACACTATTGCCGTTTCTTTACGACTTAATATTTTCCTCTTGGAATGTAATCGCTTGTAACCAGTCGGAGACTCCATAATTTTTGCTATATTTTAACTGTTAACAATACATTATTATTCAAATAAATATATTAATATACACATAGGTGACCTGGTGGTCTAGGGGTAAGGTGTCAGACTTCTATGCTGGCGTCCGGGGTTCAATCCTCGGTCCCGGCAACGATTTATCTGATTACCAAACCCTTCCTTCACCTCTGACAAGACATCTTGTGAATGTGAGGAATGCCAGGTCTCCACCGTGGTTCGGATTCCACGTTAAACTGTAGGTCCTTCATTTCATCTCACAATCGCCCTACCATTACACATTAGCGTAAGTGCGTATAACCCGAACGGGTAGTAAGACGCGGTGCTAATAATAATAATAATAAATAATAATAATATACACATACAATTATAATTCCACAACCTTACGGCAAAAAAACAAAACACATACACAAAATCTTAACGTGATCAATAAAAAAGTTCTACACAGAGTACTAATAACATGTGTGTTTATTTAGTGAATGTTTTTGAGCTAGTTATTATGAACACGGGACTCAGACTACTGTAACCTTGCGACTGTGCTGGAGGAAGAAGCCCCAATTTTTGGCAACAATGACAGCCCAGCATTGCCAAATTTGATATACATTCGAAGGAAGACTGATCACGGAAAACAGAAGAATGAAAACGATGTTGCTCAATAGTAAGCATGCAGTTCCCGCAGCAATGAAATCAGATTGTAGAGATCAACAGTTGAGAAATTTTAAATTTATCTGTACAAGTCTGTGGTTAAGGATTTTCATAATAGAAAGTAATGGGGTACAGAATAAGCCTAGAATTTCCCAACTCCAGATCTCAAATCCCACAAAATTCCCAACTTGCAAGCTTTTAACCAACATTGGGGATGGGGGAGGAGATGACCCCTATCCTTCCCCCTCCCCCCCCCCCCACAATGTTGGCTAAAAGCTTTTTTTTGTTAATGAATCTACGTCTCTTAATTTTAGTTGGGTCTTTAAATTTTTCTGGATATAACTTTTTATAACTTAATACCTAATATTTTCGCATTGGTTTGTCTCAGGCCTGAGGATGGCGTATTTCACCAAAACATGTCGTCCGTCACCCAGCCAAGAGTTGCAACAAATTTTATAAGGAGAGGAATCAAAACATCAGATAAGGAACGTCACTTTAATTCAATCTTTTCAATTAACATTTTAGTTGGGTGACCTGGTGGTCTAGGGGTAAGGTGTCGGACTTCTGTGCTGGGGGTCCGGGGTTCAATTCTCGGTCCCGGCACAGATCTATCTGATTACCAAACCCTTCCTTCCCCTCTGACAAGATGTGTATTAATCACAACTTGTGAATGTGTGGAATGTCAGGCCTCCACCGTGGTTCGGATCACACGTTAAACTGTAGGTCCTCCATTTCATCTCACAATCACCCTACCATTACACATTAGCGTAAGTGCGTATAACCCGAATGGGTAGTAAGACGCGGTGCTAATAATAATAATAATAAACATTTTCGTTTATTACACTTCTTTTATAGCAACCAATAGTTTATGTATAAACAACATATACGCATTCAACATAACATCGCTATTAAGAATAATTTGGATGACACATCTGTTTTTACAACAATTCTTTAATTAATCTTGCATTTTTAAAAACCATTTGACTCAGATAACATATTCTTAATCTTATTCTAAACACTTATTATAATTTTATGGCACTATGTTATTAGTTAAATCTCAATTTTATTGTTAATATGTTTCATGTGTATTTATATTGTTAGCAGTTTTTATAAGTATCTAGTTAATTAGTTAACTTTCTATTAATCACCTTTTTATTCATTTTATTGTAATTGAGTAAATATTCCTTGTCAACTTTTTCTTAGGCTGTTATTGGTATAAATGATCTTTCAAGTGATGGGTTGTTGTTGATCTTTAGTTACAGTAATAACGGCACCAATCTAGTCATTTGACAATCTACACTTTTTATAGTTTTTCAGCTAATTCTTTACAATATTCACTTACTTCTTAATAGTATCTTGCACAGATCTACAGTTTTAACTATTTATGAAATCATTTTTGCCCTTTAACAATCTATGAGGTGATTTTTAGGATTGTTATTAGATCTGTGGTAATTGATTTAATTTCTTGATTTAACCATTTATCTTTGAATAAATTAATTCCTTGTTATATTCATAATATATAATTTAATTGACTAAAGAAGTGTACCAATCAATTTAATTTCTGTTCTACCAAAGTAATTTCCTTATATTATAGATTTCATAATTCTCCTTACTACAATTAAAATGAATATAAGTAACAATAAGGAATTACGTACAAATCAAGAGTATAACTTAAGAGCACTGCCACACTCGCCAGTATTGCCGTAACGTAAGCTAGCGTTTTTCAAATTGTGCTCCGTGGAGCCTTGGGGTTGCGTCATAATTATCTCAGGCTGTCTGAGGCACTTTAATAATTTTCTTTTATTTGTTTTTTACACTATAAAATAGTATCAGTAATTAGGATTGCCATTTTTTTTTAATTCTAATAAAGGACGTTTGTCAAAGGCGCAGTCAGAACATATGATGTGTTCGGTTTGTTTTAAACTTTTATGCAAGTAAAATTTAACTGTTGTTATTGAATTTTCATAACTGTATGAAGGCTCCAGCATGTATTTTTTTTTATATGGCGCAAGAGCTGTTTCAGTCTAAAAAAATATATATTGGTAACCTCTGGCCTAAGCTTCCCATGAAAGTCACGCCAACCATCCTATTCGAACGACTGACAGAGAACTTGCCTAAGAACTAAGAGGGGAGGGGTAGAGAAGGGGTAATTCAAGCTTGCCCCTATTTTATTTATCTTGTTCTAATCACTCGTTATCAAAGGCACCTCATCAAAGTGTGACAGATTGATTACTACCAGACAATCGACCCTGTCCGGACGTGATTGCAAAGGAGTTGGATGAAAACACGAGATGTTACCTTGATTTTTAAAAGAACGGTAGGACAAGAACTACCGTATTATTTAAAAAAAAAATACATTCAGAGAACTAAACTTAATTTCAGATCAAAATCAAGTCAAACTCTTTTATTTACACCGCGTCTTACCTAACTACCCGTCCGGGCTATACATATATATTTACACTTATATGAAAAGGATTAGGGAAGTATTATTTATAATATATGTACCCGCATTTGTGTATAGTGAAAGTGATAACTGATAACATATATAAGGGAAAAAACCTTTCAGTATATCCACCACGGGTTCGAACCCTGACATATCCATCACCGTGAATTAAGATTTAACGAGCCAATGTCTTAGCCTAAGTGCCCATTATATTATTTAGTATCATGTTTGTGCTTAAAGTCACATTGAAACCAGGGTTACTAGCAGCTCAAAAAACTTTTCTTGTTTAACAATCAATAATATCCTTCGGCCGGGGTTCAATCCTCGGTCCCGGCACAGATTTATCTGATTACCAAACCCTTCCTTCACCTCTGACAAGATATCTTGTGAATGTGGGGAATGCCAGGCCTCCACCGTGGTTCGGATTCCACGTTAAACTGTAGGTCCTCCATTTCATCTCACAATCACCCTAACATTACACATTAGCGTAAGTGCGTATAACCTGAACGGGTAGTAAGACGCGGTGCTAATAATAGTATCCTTAACCTTTTTTGCTATGAGATCGTTAAAAATATTAGTAATTGCCATTTTTAATTTTCTCGTTTATTTACCAATGTTAGTTACAGGCCTATGTATAAAGTTACCCGACCCACCTCCCTTCTCTTAACATACACAAATTAAAAAAACAGACTATACAATAACATAATATTAGCTAAATCAGACCACCTCTGTAGTCTAGTAGTCAAAGTTCCTGGCTACAGACCCATAGACCCCGGGTTCGATCCCCAGTACTTCCAGATTTTATTGAAGCAGTGGTTCAGGGAACGGGGTCGACTTACCCTCGTGAGGACAAACGAGGAGCTACCTGAATGAAAAAGTAGCGTCTCCGATCTAGAAAACCGAGATTAACGATTGTTTGTGCCAACCCCATGACACCCTGTATCCGCAAAAAAAGACGGCACTATCTTCACCAGCAGACGGTGGCCTGTATATCTCTAGTGCGGACTGAGGTCGTGGAGGTTGTTTTTTTTCAATTAATACAGTAAAATTATGTAGTATCTAATTGTACAGTACAATTTTCATAGAAAGGACTAATTATAATAAACAATTTTTTTTCCTGTCAACACTGATAACATTCTACAACATTTTATATGCATTGATAATATCCAACTAAGGTGAAAGCTGCAGATAATATGTATTGACAAAGATCTACTTTCACGTACTCATACTAGATTTTCTAGCTGCCATATTCTCCCTTTATAAATTGGACTGTTTAGTTTATCGTTATTGGAAACATCAAATCTACAGCTCAAAAAGTCACTAGATCTAATTTAATGTGCTCTGGTAGATATTACTTTTTAAAGAAGGTGTCAATATTAACAGTTGTCCCTTTTTTACAGTATTGTGGCTGATTAAAAAAATGTTATACTTTCTAAAAGGAGGTTTTTCAGTGCGACCGCAAGTAGACGGGCGCCGTGAATTTATGTTATGTAGTAAGGTCATGGTTGATGGTTGGCGCCTGCGCGATAGCCTCTTGTCTGGGTTTGAGCCTAATGGGTGATGTTGTGAGGGGTCAATGCAATTGGGACAGGAGAAGCCTTTTACCAAAAAGAGGGAGGGGGAAAGTTAATTCGTGGGAGAGAGAGAATCCAGAGTAGGCTGATAGGATGCCATAGGACATTGGTCATCATAAGGCATTGGTCACCTTCACAGTATTACCCAGTAATGCACCAATGACAATTTTATGAGTCTTTCTTTTTGTGCCATTTGTGTAGATTGTTATTGTTGTTATTGTTATTAGCACCGCGTCTTACTACCCGTTCGGGTTATACGCACTTACGCTAATGTGTAATGGTTGGGTGATTGTGAGATGAAATGAANACCGCGTCTTACTACCCGTTCGGGTTATACGCACTTACGCTAATGTGTAATGGTAGGGTGATTGTGAGATGAAATGAAGGACCTACAGTTTAACGTGGAATCCGAACCACGGTGGAGGCCTGGCATTCCCCACATTCACAAGATGTCTTGTCAGAGGTGAAGGAAGGGTTTGGTAATCGGATAAATCTGTGCCGGGACCGAGGAGAGAACCACGGCCGCCAGTACAGAAGTCTGTTGTGTAGATTAAGCCATAGTAATTATACTACTATAAAGCCACATGGCTGATTCACTCACTGACATTAATGTTTACCCACTTCCAGATGAGCTAGAAACTTGAAATTTGGCAAACTTATAGCTTTTACCATGTAACCGATGGGAAAATTCTAAAAAGTTAAAAAAAAATTAACCCCTGAAAAAAAAATGGCGGAGCAACTTTAAAGTCGGTGCGGACCTTTCTTTGGAGGTCTCTTGTGGCTAAACGGTAAGACCTATCAAAAAACGGCTCTGGAATTACATTATTTTACATCCACTTGCGAAGAGCAAAGCGAGTATATATATATACAACCATATATATAGATTCGAGTTAGACGAATTCGTAGATACGCGGTTATGGTATTTAGACTCTCGATTAGCAACGCCATCATACCCCGCATTAAACATGGCATTATTAGTAAGCTGACGCACAGTTTATGTCATCGCCATTTTGTTTATCTATATATTGGATGCATGCCATTTTCCCAAAGTTTTCTTTTCCTAAGCAGAATAGGTTACACTTTAATTATCCTTAGAAAATAAGATATATTTTTAAAAAATACGCCGTATATAACCACGACTATTCTACTTACGTTGTTTTTTAATTTGTGCGGAAAAATTCGGAAAGAACTTACTATACTTTATATATATATACACACATACATACATACACAAGCACCGTGTATGGCATTGTAGAATGTTCATTACCTCAATGTAAAATATAAAAAAAGACTCGTGTGTGTGTGTGTGTGTGTATTTCTTTTTCCTACCATCCCTTCCTCCAACCTTTTAGAAATTACAATCTTTTTTTGAAAAAGTTGACAACATTTCACTATATTAGTACTGTTAATTTAAAGGTATTGATAATAATATTTATAAAACGTGACATTTGTATATCACATGCATTGGCGTATGAATACAGGACATACTATTTATATTTGACAAATATGTCAATTTGTAATTCAATCGAGTTATGAAGTCTAATTGCCATAGGTAGGTAGAACCAATGTAAAGAGAACAGAAGGTAGAAAGTTAGCGCCACATGGAGAAAGACATCTGATTGGCTGAGATTGTGACGTCACTCAGTACACAAGTCAACGCATAATATAAACAAAGCTTTATGGTAGACAAACTTGGTTAAAAATCAGGCCACATTTTGGAATTTTAAATAATAAATAAACTTTTAATACACACACCAATGTTCCAACTAGTGCCATTAATCTACCCTTGTTTTAAACAAATATGTATGGGGGGTTGTCTTTGTATTAAAATATAACTTATGTGTACTGGATGACGTAAGTAATGACATAATCAAATTCCTCAATTGGTGCTACCTTTCTATTCTCTAGTCTATACATTGTGTAAAGCCTTATCAGACGGCTAGAAAATGTTATCAATGCTCTACTACAAATAATAATATAAAACGTTTTTCCTGCCGCGTTCTTACTATAGTAACATTTTAAACAGATAGATAACGTTATTTTGATATTTATATATACTATTTATCCATCCGTCTATCGTTCTATAAATGCTACTACTCTTCTTTGCTTGTTTAAAAGTAGACAAATGGAAATTTCTATTAGAATTGAGTACATCCTACATTATATTGATCGTGAATAAAGAAATCCTTTTTTTTAGTCTCATTTTGTAAAGAAATATAGTTGTTTTTCTTTTATTTAATGAAGTATTACCCATTTTTAAAATCCCCCCGACTGCCACCCCCATCACAATGTGTTTCTAACAATAGCTATTTACATGTTGCAAGGTTGCCTGCCTGCATGTGTGTTAATCCAACAATAGAAGAGTGTGGGGATAGAATCATTCAGAACACGTGACGTAGGACCACGTAATAAAAGGCAAATAGGCCGTAACAATTACTATGTTCGCAGATCAGACGGTTATAAAAGAGATAGCCTCTAGATCTCAAATTAATGTGGTAAATTTGTTCCTAAACATCTATGTGTTATAGATGTAATTTTTTACCATCTTGACCTCTTACCTGTTCGGACTATACGCATATGTACTCATTATTATTATTATTATTATTATTATTATTATTTAGCGCCACGTCTTACTACCCGTTCGGGCTATACGCTTTAAGTACTAATTACGCTAATGGATTAGGAATTAGGAAGGTTAAATTAGAGGAAGTGAGCCCGCATTTGTGTAGAGGGAGAGTGGAAAACCATTTAGGATAAACCACCCCAGTTCACCCGACTGAGATTCGAACCTCGATCTCCCCGTCCTCAGCAATCGAGCAGCTCAACACGGCCAGCGCATTAGCCAACTACGCCACTGAGGCGGGTATATGTACTCATAATAATTACGTTAAGTGTTAGGGATAAGGAAGGTTTTTAATTTTGGAAGTGTACCCACATTTGCGTGGAGAGGGAGAAAGGAAAACCATTTGAGAAAAACCGCCCCTAATACATCCGACCGAGATTCGAAACCCAATCTCCCTAGTTATTTGGGTTATTTGCTTTATGAAAGTAATTTTAGTAACTTTTGTAACTATCAAGGCAGGGTCATTACCTACGAGCATAGATAATAATTTAGTAAAATGTTATCAAAGTTGACCACTAGAAAAATGTTGCCTATATTTCTAAGTTCCTTCCTGGTAAATACTGATACAATTAAATTTTAGTAGGAAGGACCTTTTTAAAAATAAAAATTTTAATTTTTGCGGACAACAATGATATTTCACTATATTTTTGTACTGTTTATTGGTAATGATAATACATATCAAACGTGACAACAGAAGATCATATTAATTGTATAGATACGTTAAAGTAGATTATTTAGTAACTTGTCTAGTGGTTTAGGTTCCTCCTATGAAAACGTGACTGTACATATACAAACAGAAGTGAGTGAGTGACCTGAAACACCAACCGGACCAGTTGACAAGTCTAGCCCACGTACGTACCAAGCCCCAATGACCCTCAAGGTCGCGAACTAGTGCCGACAATATCATATTATGCATACGGCCTTACGTGGGACTCGCAAAGGTCCGTGTGTGGGCCCTCCAAACTTCCTCCACATCGCATAGTTAATACGCTTCAAGCTGCCTTACCAGCAGATCAAGGAGGATCAAGGTGGGATGATAAGGTTGCGAGTTAAGGCGGCGTGGAAAAATATATATAATATATCAGCAGTTAATATATGTTTTTAAACCTGTAAATTACTGTTTAGGTTCCTTAGGTTAGACTAAACTCTGACAATTGCTCACCGACTGAAGTCTCGTCTGCAGAGTCCGTGAAATCTATGTCCGTATGGCCCTTAAAAATGGAAATCGCGCCTAGACAGTCTATATCCTTAATAACATGACCGTGCCGACCAATGAGAAAGTCGTAGACTACGTCCAATCACATACACAAAGCTATCCCTAATCACGCCGTTCCATTATGAGGTAGGCCATAAACTTTGCATACAGCTCAAAAAACATCTACTTCGTAAGTAATCAATCCTTACTAACTTTCTCCACACTCTCCTATCCTTGCAATCTCCCTTTGCTTCAACAACATCCATACACCGAGTCATGCATACTCTATTAATCTTAAAACTTTTAATGTTTCTATTTCTCACGCATCCATCTAACCCATTTAGCCACGTCTTACATGACCTACTCCTTCCTTTTGATACACACACTCTACCTTCATATATTTGCTTCGTCACTCAATCCACACTCAACCTCTCAACATTCCTAAACTAACGGTAGATGCTTCTTTCACAATGACCAATTAGATTCCCTTTCAAACCACACTCATTCAGCATCCATTCATTACTGACTTTGCCCATAAGATTTTTTCCACGTACATTTCATAGATATCTCATTCCAACTGCATTCAACTTGATCGCGTGTTTTTACTTTACATCCATACAACAATGTTGGTGCTAACACACTTTTACATAAGTCGGAAGCTACGTCCAACTTAACTTTTCGAAATAAATTGTCTCGAGCATGGCTCAAGCTGACGTGATCTTTGAAGAAGGGGTTGCTAAGAATATTAATAGTAAGTTCTATCTTATCAAAGCGGCGCCACTCTTTATAAGAACTTGGCATTTCTCATAAAACCGTTTCCGAAATACCATGCTTTCCAAGGATTTTAAGGTTTAAGAAAAAATAGTTCTGAAATAGCACCGTGGGTTAAATTATCATTTCATTTTGTATCTGTTTCCATATCAACGGAAACTTTCGCTGCCAATGATTCTTCCACTTTGATGCATGCGCACAAAAAGTTCGTTCACGGTAGGAGTTTACCTCTGAAAGGCCTTTTTCCCTACCAGAAATCTATTATATAGTAGGATATTGGTAGGAAAAAAGACCTTTCAGAGGTAAACTCCTACCGTGAATGAAGTATATTTACTTTGCAGTGATTGGTAGTCTTTAATGATAGTCCGTATCGACTAGTCCTTAGAAAGTTTAAAGTTAAGTCAACTTCTACAGAGTGGTAAGGACTAAGGACTTAAGGATCAGGACTCTGAATACAGTGATATCTGTTAGCTTCCAAATTACCCACCAGTTTCTTTGATTCTCTTTTGAGAAATCTTAGTCGCATTCGTATAATAATTACATGAGCAATTATTTTTTTAAATCAAGCAAGCGGGCTTAACGTCACATTAGTTCGGTTTGTTGGTGATGATATCAAGATTCAAATTCCGACCAGAGGAACTGTGGGTGATTTTTCATAAACGTTTGCCTCTTCTCCTTCCACTCAACTAAAGGTACATTTCTCCAAAATTTGAACCTAGTCCACAAGTGGATATAAATGCGGATAGACCAAAGGGATAGTACGATTCAGATAAGATAATTTAAAAATTAGGATATGAAAGGTTGTAGGGTTATCAAGGGGTCGCAAAAGTCTCAAAATTAGGGGTCAAATCCTTAAAAAGGTTTGAAACCACTGTTCCAATAGAAACATAGATCTAAATTGAATATTTGTCAAGGACGTGTCCTGGAGTTTAATGATAACTTTTAATCTTCATTCAAAAAGTTTGTCCTCGAATGCCGCTATGTTCATGACAGTTATTCAACAACTGGTGATATTATTATTATTTGTAGAAATTAAACTCTATATTTATACTATAGAGATATTCGATATATTTTGTGGAAACATTTAAAAAAAAATTGCTACCCTACCATCTCACTTCAACTAAAATTACTTTCCATACCACCTTAATAGGTCCACGTAACAAAATATTACAATTCAGTGACATAAGAGGTAGTTCAAGGCAGCGGAACCTTTCTTAAAATTATTTCCTCCGAAAATAGAGCCAAGAGAACTTTTAAAAGGCCGGCATCGTAAAACTGATTTACAGCATTCACACTTTCAACGCTTGTTTGGAGAGAGAATGTATTAAGAGTACAGTCAACCACCCAATAAATGATTATGTAATCTCATCTAAAGTTTTTTTTATCCCATCTTACTACCCGTTCGAGTTATACGCTTATGTATTAATTGCGCTAATGATTTTAGGGATGAGGAAGGTTATATTTATAAGAAGTGTACCCGCATTTGCGTGGAAGTATAGAGATAAATCATTTAGTAAAAACCACCCTCAGTAGCCAACCGAGATTCAAACCTCGATTCCTAGTCATCGGAAGTCCAGTCTAATGAGAGAGTAGTAGCACCTTATACCATACGGCCACCAGAATGGGTCATACATTACCTAATTAATCTAAAGAGGTAGAGACGAGCAAGGTAAAATTTTAGAGGAAATGTACTCGAATTTGCGTGTCGATAGATTGGTAAATCACTTAGGATAAATCACCCAACGTACACCTCGCTAGGATTCAAACCTAGACCTTCCCATCACCAGCAAACCAGACTAAATGAGATTGACGTTTAAACCGTGTATTTACCGGCGCTACAGATCTATAACAATCTTAAAATGAGTGTTCCTTTCTAAATGCTTGCAGTTACTCGTGGTGAAGTTACTTAGCTGGTCAAAAGGTCGACACGAGTAGGTACATGTGGTCGACAGAAAAAACTGTCGACAAAATGTAAACAAACCTTTAGAGAGCTGAGTGGTACAACCGGTCGACAAACTGAAGTATATGAGGTTCAAGTGATCGACCAAAACAAGTATAGGAGGTTCAAGTGGTCGAAAGAAATGAGGTCGACACGAAAGGATCAAGTAGACAAACGTTATGATGGCTCCAGTTAAGAGTGAGCCAAGTAGCCGACAATAAACAAAGCGCTTTACAACTAAATTATGAAACGGACGACAACAGGCAAAATAATATAGTCCTCACTAAAAGAATAAATAATAGATTTGGCTATTTGATTCTTAAAATAGTATAGTTCATCCTATCAATAACTATTTTCTAATATTATCTTATCTCTAAATATAATTTGTGTTCGAGTCTCTTTCCGCACCCTCCACAGGTCCCTCCCTATATGACCTAAAACGTTGTATCTTTGTAAACTTATAGTAGGGACCATGGGACAGAAGCTAACAGAGGCGGATTTTAGATATTTTTTTTCTAATAGTAGTTTACTAAAGGGCAGAAAAGGAGTTAAAATTGATTTTCTTGAATTCCGCTTTAGTAATTTTTATTCAATTTTGTAACTAGGCACTGTTTAACTTTGCAAACAAAATGGCAACTGTCATTAACCAACGAAAATGTCTTTGAGGGTACTTTACAGAAACGAAAATCTCAAATTTTGATCATCTCTCTTCAACTATTTGAGATACCAAATAACTTAGCATTGTAAAAGTGTAGCACTTAAAGATTTTTAAAAAAAATCTTTATTTAAAATACATATTTTTGCAAACCAATAGTTTCCGATTTGTGTGTGTATTTGTATATATATAATTGAGGTGGCAAGTGGATTCAAACCACTTCTTGAAAGATAAACATCCTTAGTACAACTTCCTTAGGAAGAGAAGTATAAGGTGACCTGGTGGCGTTAAGGCATTGGACCTCGATGCTGGTGGTCTGGGGGTCAATCCTCGCTCCCGGCACAGATATATCTGATTACCAAACCCTTCCTTCACCTCTGACAAGACTTGTATTAATCACAACTTGTGAATGTGTGGAATGCCAAGCCTCAACCGTGGTTCAGATTTCACGTTAAACTGTGGGTCCTTCATTTCATCTCACAATCACCCTACTATTACACATTAGCGTAATTGCGTATAATCCGAACGGGTAGTAATACGCGGTGATGATAATAATAATGATAATAATAATAAAGTATAAGTGGTTGGTCCCATGTTGGTTTTGGCATGTAAAAGAACCCTGGAAGGTATGTGAAAAAAAAACCTTCCCCATAAAAAGAGAAAATAACCCTTTCGCTCTCATTCATAGAACTTCTAGTGTGCTGATATAATCAGTATTTTCAGATGCGCTTTTTAAATACCCAACATAAATTAAATAATAATTGTTATGCTCTTTGCTGAAAATAGATGTTTCTCTTTTCTCAACTTCCATCTGTGATTTGTTTATAGAACCATTTACATTCATTGTTTGTGCTTTAAGATTTGAAAATACCTGAGTGATAAAGAATTGTCTGAATTTTCATAAAAATTATACATACAACCAAACATAATAGATAATTGTAAAAAGTGTATATTATATAAAGAATCAAATATTTACTAATCTTGATAGTTGAACTAAAAAAGCTAGGCATATCTGAAGGCCGTATCCTCTATATATGTTATGTTACATTACTTTATATTAATGAGCTATCTGTAGTAAATATTTTTCTTTATAATATAGTTAAGGTGTGTAATTCGTTATTTCATAAAATAACATGGTATCGAATCAGATTTTTTTTTTTACAATCACAATCTCCAAGGGATCACGAGAAGGTAAAATGGGAAACACACAAAACATAAGCTATATAAGTATAGTCACGAGAAGGTAAAATGGGAAACACACAAAGCATAAGCTATACAAATATAGTCAAGTTTACAAGTGGGTTCACCGGAAGCCAACTCTGTCCCACACTTTTTGAACGAGACTATATGAACTTGTAGTCCCAAAAAACCAACCTGCTGGCCTAATTTTAGATTAGAAAGGAAAACTATTTTTGGTCCCAACAAAGGGGTACCCTTCACAATAATACCCGTGTCAAAACAATCTGAACAGAGAGACGTTTATGAGGCTTTTTTCCCCCTCCTTTTCTAAGAGTTATGCTCTGTGTGTGTGTGTTCGTGCGCGAGTGTGCAGTCCAATTTTCATAGGGAGACAGCTAGAAAAATTATATCTACTTTCACGTATTCATACTTCAAGCCATGTGGCCTGCAACTGTCACTTTTGATAGATATTATCAATACCTATAAAATAAAAGTCCTCAGAGTAAAATATTTTCAATGTTTCCGAAAAAAAAAACTTGTGGTTTTTATTTTCTAAAATGCATTTTTTACTAATATTAGACTGTACGCGTGTTTGTTGATTACTTTAAAAGTTAAAATGGACAAAGCTGGACAAAACTCGGAGCAAAAATCTGGGTTAACAACAATGGATCTTCGTACGGTGGACATTTCCGTATCAGAGGCATCCTAAGTTGAAAAGGACAAATTAACGATATATTGCATGTTTCGTGGTTGGTGACACTGTTACAATGCTCTAGGTTGGCATGCCTCAATTAGGAAGTAAACTATAAATAAAACCGGTATTCTTTTAACACATAGTGCCGGTGAACTGGATTTTATATTTGTATACCTACATACACATCGCGTTGACCTCTGTGGTTTTGGTTTAAGGTGCTCGCCTCAAGACCCGATATGTATGGGTTCAAACCCAGCCAAGGTCAACGGATTTATCTTGAGCGATAAAAATCCTTAGTAAAACTACCATCGGACGGGAAGTAAAACCGTCAATCCCATGTCGGTTGTGGCATTTAAAATAACCCTGGAAGATACGTGAAAATACCTTTCCCGGTAAAATTGGTAGGCTCTTTCGCTTTCACTCATAGAAATTCATCGGGGGAGGCAACGGGCCCCCACACTTCTTGAACCCCCGTGGTACATGGGATTCGTACCAGATGGTCACATCAAAACCAATCTTAGGGTTGTTGACAGTTGGTTTGAAGGTGATGCGGCGATACAAAAACGTGTTTTAGAAAGTGCACTCTCACCCCCTCCCCCGCAAGTTTACATCCCCTAAAGTATCCGTAAATTTTCACTAATTAGATACGCACTTGCAAGTAAAAAAGATAACAGGCTCATAAAAAAACCTCGGTGCACCCGACCATGATTCGAACCCTCGACTTTCCACGGTCATAAAAGTGGATCAAGAGAGGTTGACGACTTTGTTGATGCACCCAACGGTGCTACATTATTACTACGTTGCTGAAGAGTGATGAACCCATACTATGGTCTGTCAGAGGATTCGGGTTGGCAACAAGTCTTCGGTTGAGCTTCTGGTGCAAGTATATGAGCAAATTGTAAGAGCCGCACCCCCGCCCCGCGTGGGAGGACAGGACGACTGGGCTGGGCCGTGTGGGAGCTATACTGTTCCTTGCTCTCCTGAGACATACTACAGGCTGTCCTATCTTACTTGACACTTGGAGTAAACAATTACTCCTCTATGGTACTGGAGGACATAAGAGCTGGGCTGGGCCGTGTGGGAGCTATTCACTCGACTATACTGTACCTTGCCCTCCCGAGACATACTACAGGCTGTCCTATCTTACTTGACACTTGGAGTAAACCATTACTCCTCTATGGTACTGGAGGACATAAGAGCTGGGCTGGGTCGTGTGGGAGCTATACTGTACCTTGTCCTCCTGAGATATACTACAGGCTGTCATATCTTACTTGACACTTGGAGTAAACAATTACTCCTCTATGGTACTGGAGGACATAAGAGCTGGGCCGGGCTGTGTGGGAGCTATACTATACCTTGCTCTCCTGAGACATACTACAGGCTGTCCTATCTTACTTGACACTTGGAGTAAACCATTACTCCTCTATGGTACTGGAGGACATAAGAGCTGGGC
>CABFVX010002819.1:0-25532 GCA_902151425.1 Timema shepardi | reverse complement strand
CCCCCCCCCCCTCCCTCCACCATCCATTTCTTAAGGCTAAAAGGCTTACGCGCCCATCAGTTCAGTCAAGGTTGAAGATGTTGGTTGTTGAAATCGTGTTGGTTTTCAAGACACGAGCCGGGATATTTAACTTACTAAAAGAGTACAATTAGTCTTCAACTTAAAACAGTGACACTCAACATTTCGACGATGTAATTGTAGTGTGTGTGGTGTCACCGTTAGAAATACTCGGTGAGGTTCCTCTTTTGATGAGTCATCAATATGTGTTAGCCCACTGGAAAATAAAGAAAAGAGAGAAACCTCTATTCCTATTGACAACACAGCAGTTTACCTAAATACAACCTACTCCCGACCAATAATTATTACTGTGTTTGTTGTTCATATTTCTTTTTAGCACCGCGTCTTACTACTCGTTCGGGTTGAACGCATATGTACAGTGCACTCGTCCCTGAAGTGTAGACAACTGGCAAAAGTTACCATATCTTCTATCATGTATCCATCCGCCAAACCATGTCATCTGCAAGACCATTATGTTGAGCTGCTTTCACTTTGGGCAGTCAAAACTATCATAACAAATAATTTCTTTTAATTATGTTTTTCTTCTAACCGTTTTTACTTGGTCGAAATACGAAATTGTGAAAATAGCCTTTTGGATGTTTCTTTTTTTGTGGAAGCGGCGTCTATGAGTCATTTAAAAATGTTTTACAAACTAGAGCTTCTAAAAGGCTGCGTTCTCTTCACTAATTAAGATAACGAACAGGAAGAAATTTACGCTGTTGATGACGTCATAAAAGCCGTTTTAGGTTGAGTTCGTGCGCATCTGTTTACAAAATAAAACTGTTTGATTTTGAAATTAATATTTTTTTATGGTTTTTCCTCTAAGCTTAAGATAAAAAAACTTTAATTATTTTGGTGGTCAGTTATAAGAAGTTACATTAATATTTTTTGTTCTATGAATTAGTTACGAAAAAGCAAACAATAAAGTAATCCTTAGTAAAGTATTATTAGAAGCGTTTATTAATACTTTAGGTTGATAATGCAGTATCATTAAGAAAATAATTATTATTTCCACGTGGGTTAACATTAGTGACTTTCAGGTGCTTCGGTGGCCACGTGGTCTAACGCGCTAATCTCGCAGTAGACTAGACCGCCGATGATAGAGATATGGAGGTTCAAATCTCGGTCGAGTGTACTGAGGGTGGTTTTTCCAAACTGGGTTTACACTCTCTCACCACACAAAGATGGGTACACTTCCTATAAATATGACCTCCTTAATCCTTAAAACAATTAGCGTAATTAGTACATAAGCGTACAGCCCGAACGCGGTTCTAAAGAAATTAATGACTTTCAACCGATATTTGAAATAAAATAATCTGTTAACTGTTAGCTAACACCACTCTAGTAGAAAAAAAGAATATATTAATCACAATAGTGTTAGGGATAAAGTGTGTTCACATTTGCGTTGAGGGAGATTGTAAAAATATTTTGGGGAAAAAACCCTCAATACACCCAATCGGGATTCGAATCCCGATCTCCCTGTCATTGGCACTCTAGTTTAACACGTGAGTGACACCTTAAACCATGCGGCCACTAAAGCAGATGTTTACAAGCGTTCAATTCCTTGTTTGTTAATTTTTTTTCCCACCCTTTCGGGCTATCCACATTTAGGAAAAATCACCTCATGAATAAATTTGAATCCTGTCTACATCACTGACAAACCAAACGAGCATAAAGTTAAACCCGTGTGCTTGATTTAATAATTATAAATTGCTTATATAATGCTTATACGTATGTGAATGTCTCCAAAGAGAGCTAACGAACCTGGCGGCTATTTTGAAGTTAAGTCGGGTTTCCACGAGGTCGTGTGTACGACTAACGACCACATCAGTCGTGTGCATGATGACCTTGTGAGAACTAATAATCAAGAATCCACCAGTCATGGTGGCACTCGTCGTATTAAGATCGCCTCGGCTGTCAACTCACGACCCCTCCAATCGTTAACAGTCATCTGAGCGTAGATCAGACAGAACCAGGTGTGTCCATTGTGACAAAGTGAAACCGTTGCTGAGGAAATACTAAGCGGGGAACGTCCAGAGTCGTGGGCCGGTCCACGACTACGACTGGTCAACAAAAACACGGTCGTAAGCACGACCTCATGGGAGCTCCGTCCGCCTTCATGTTTGCAGCGCCGCTAGCCTCGAGACTGGTACAGTAAACTAAGTAGCAGCAAGCAAGAAATGAGCAACCAAAAGCAACTTTAAAATGGCTTGACAGTTTATATATATATATATATACATATAAATTTGACCGTTTACATTTATATTTGAATTTTTCACCTTTCTAAGATAATTATAATCACTTTAATAAGTAAACATAAAGCTATAACCACAGTGGGGTCGTGAACCCCAGGTTGGAAACCAATGAGTTATAGGAAGTATACTAGAGTTTGTATAGGGAGAGTGGAAAACCATTTAGGCAAAACCACCACCCTCAGTACATCTCGACCAGGAATAGAGCCCCGATCTCCCCATCAGTGACATCCCTACTACCAGCGTGACTCCTTTAAACGATTCCGCAACTAATGCGGATCTTGTTCATTCAAACTGTGATTTATTTTGCATTTATGAGTTTATTTATATTTAATAAATATGTATCACAGACAAAAACCGCTGTGATTTGAACTATAGCTCCCCCTGTCAGGAACCTAGAGTGATCAAGCGCCTTAGACGGCCCGGCCACCGTTGAGTATTGTTGCATGGCTATCTAAACAGCTTACACCGAGATAAGAAACTATAAAAAGTAAACAAAATATTCGTAGTGACAAAAAGCTCCTCGCCGGAATATATTACCGTGGCGATGAACCCGTCGAGTGTAACCCATCCAACGTACAATTTCGAAAACCGTATAATGACTTTATTCACCGGTATCTCTTTCATCCCACATTAACTGCTGTCGAATAACAAAAGAAAAGTAGGTACGTGCTTGGATTGCATCTAAAACCTCCCGATCCCTCAACACGAATTAATAAAAAAAAGAAGAAGAAAGATTACTACCATGTCATTAAATGTGGACACAAAGTTATGGCCCGTGTCCAAGTTAATACCTTTAATCGTGTCGTATTTACGTCTTTATTCTGAAGGAAACTTGGAAAAATAAAAAGGTTTATACTCTTTTAAAAGTGAAAATTATTTCATTTGTGAGAGAGGAATACAACGCCTTCCAAAGCAGTGGGCTAGTTTTAATTTTTTTTTAAATAAATAGAACCGCGTCTTCCTAGCCTTTAGGGTTACACGCATATGTACTGATACCTCTAGTGTATTAGGGATGATAAAGGTTTAATTTAGATGGAGTGTAACCGCATTTGCGTGGAGGGAGAGAGTAAAATCATTTTGGGGAAAGCATCCTCAGTAAAACCAAATGGGATTCCAACCCCGATCTTTCAGTCATCCCAAAGTGAGAGTGACGCCTTACGGACGGTACGACCTCCAATAAAATAATACAGTCTGCAATGCATGGCTTTGTCGTGTGTGAGGAGAATGTATTTACATAAAGGGAAGTTATGACTGAAATAATGCAGACAAGTGAAATGATACTGCACTGCGCATGAGATAAACTAGATCTTCCACTATTGTCGATAGGGTCTGGAGACCTACACATTAGATAGACTAAGTGAGGAAATAAATCGCACAATACTGTTGTTGGGGTCTGGAAGCTTACATGGTAAAGTAAGCGGGGACATAAATCACCCAATAATGTCGTAAACGTCTGGAGACTCCTATGAGGGTAAGCGAAAGGACTTACATCTCCCAAAACTGTTGATACAGTAGCGCCATGGCTTCTTTGGTGCTGATTGACAGCTCACAGCTGACGGATTTGAAAAGTTACCAGACCAAATTGTTTATCCCTACGCTGAACCAAATGATCTGCAAAAACATGTGTTTGTTTAGCAGCTGTCACATCTGATAGTTAAAATTTAGGTATATACCTAAATGTTGACTGTCAGAAGTCAGCTGTGAGCTGTCAGTCTGCACCAAAAAAGCCATGGGGCTACTGTAGATCCTGTAGATCTCAATGTGAACTTAATCTCCCCATAGGTACTGTTGATAGATTCTGGAGATCTCAGAGTAAGCAAATAACTTAATCTCTCACTAATGTTGATAGGATCTGGAGATCTCAATGCTAGATTAAGCGATAAGCTTAATTTTCTCACTACTGTTAATAGGGTCTGGAGATCTCAATGCTATAATAAGCGATAAGCCTAATTCTCTCACTAATGTTGATAGGATCTGGAGATCTCAGTGCTAGAATAA
Organism: Timema shepardi; assembly: GCA_902151425.1. NCBI lineage: Eukaryota > Metazoa > Arthropoda > Insecta > Phasmatodea > Timematidae > Timema > Timema shepardi. The sequence continues at coordinate 21,222 of CABFVX010002819.1, read as the reverse complement.
GTGATAAGCTTAATTCTCTCACTACTGTTTATAGGGTCTGAACACCTCAATACGAGAATAAGCGATAAACTTAATTCTCTCACTATTGTTAATAGGGTGTGGAGACCTCAATGCAAGAGTAAGCAGGGAACTTAATCACTCACTAGTGTTGATAGATCATGGAGACCTCCATGTTAGAGTAATCAAGTAAATATTTTAATGAAAGTCATAAACGGATTTCTTACACTTTAAGGTTGTAGGATCTTTAAGGGAATAGCGAAATGAGGTGTTAGTTAAAAGCTTTTTAGTAATGTTTGTAGCACAGGATGGTGAGAGATGATATGGGGGAAGAGACGAATCTTCATCTTTTGAAAAACTCCGCTAACCAATTATAATTCCTCGATTTATTTATATCTTCAAATGAAACAAGAAGACGAGGCCCCTCAGCCATCTCTACACCACTATAGTCAAAACAAGAGATTTCCTGATATAGAAACTTCAATTTAATATTTTCAAAGATTAACTACCGGTAATTAATATCATTTACTAGGAGTCACCTTGAAAAATTCAATTCATTGTGAATAACGACATTATGTATTACAAAATAATATAAGATAAAACTGCCTAAAAATAAAAAGATATGTAATTAATATAGTAGCATTTTCATTTTTTCATTATTTGAAGTATTAAGCGTGCACTTTCTGAACCAACTGATTACATAAGCAGGTGAGAATTTTTATGAGTGAGAGCGAAAGGGCCTACCAATTTTGTTGGAAAAAGTATTTTCACATATCTTTCAAGGTTCTTTAACATTTCACAATCGACATGGAACAGACGGCTCTACTTCCTCTCCAAAGGAAGTTGTGCTACAGACTTTTATCTCTCAAGTAAAATCAATTGATCCCAACTGGGTTTGAACTCGTTAACATCAAGTCCTGAGGTGAGCACTTAACCCCAAGATCACAGAATTAGATAATATAATTAAACATTATGTATTTTATTTATGTATTTTATCAATACCGAAATGCATATAAATCTTAAATTATATTCTTTCACAAATTTTAACTATACAACTACGTCTATTTAATTATATGCATTTCTTGCCAGACTAAATTTCAGCAAACACATTATTCACTTTTCCTTTAAAATGACAAAAATAAGCTTGACTCTTTAAAATCCATAATTATTATTATTAGCAACGCGTCTTACTACCTGTTCGGTTATACACACTTACGCTAATGTGTAATGGTAGGGCGATTGTCAGATGAAATGAAGGACCTACAGTTTAACGTGGAATCCGAACCACGGTGGAGGCCTGGCATTCCCCACATTCAAAAGATGTCTTGTCAGAGGGGAAGGAAGGGTTTGGTAGTCAGATAAATCTTTGCCACGACCGAGGATTGAACCCCAGCCGCTAAAACCTATAAATTCTAGTGATTTGGAATCTATTAATCGCCAATTATAGTTAATAAATAATAATTAAACACTGTTCAGGAGTGGCACATTATAAAAGTAAATTTATGGCCTTACAAAAGGATGTGTAAAATATGTGCTGATGGATCTTGAAAAAGCCAGTCTTGCCCCACCGATAGCATCAATTCCAACCAGACGTCACATCGTGGTAAGATCTCTGTGTTCGAATTTATTTATTTTTTAACCAGTGGAATTGAGGACAGTAAAACAGTTTTAAAATATTTTATAAAATAACATAAACATAAAAAATACATATATTAAACCTATCTTAATTTTTCTGTTTCAAGCGAAGAATGCAAAAAATTGCAAGTCACTCAGATTTCTGGTTAGAGTGTAATCTTCTATTTAATTTCTCAGTGAATCAACAGGAAGACGGGCTCTTAAAAGTGAATACCTTTATAGTGTGACGAAGGTTCTTAATAGTTAATGTGAGTTAGATGTAGTGTGAGTTATTAAGGTGCGGCGAAAGGGGACGTGAAAAAACGGATTTTTTTTTTGCTGTTTTTAGAGCAATACTTTTTTTGTTCAAAATAAATCAAGTATTCCTTCAGTATTAATAGATAGTTTAATTTTATTCACATGATATCAAATTGTATTGAATATCTGTCAAGGGTGTCCTGGAATTTAATGACAACTTTTTATCTTCATTTAAAAGGTTTATCATATAATGCCGCTAAGCTAGTGACATATTTAACAACTGTTGATATCCCCACGCGAAGAAAATTAAACTAGTTTTTTACACTGGAAATATATTTGATTCATTTGTGTCAAAAAACGTTTTGCTATAAAAACTACAAAAACACCCTTTCTCCCGTCAGCTACACTCTCACCTTAACATATGACGTAAGACGCGGTGTGGGCTCACAAGGAGTGCTAAGATCAGTTATAGGCCGGACCTCGCCTGCAACACCAGTTTAAATACGGACGAGCTCTCTCTGTTGATATCAATCTTCAACAATATCTGGTTTCAAACCCACTCATAATAACCAATAAAGTCAATCGATAGCATCTTTATTATGAAGATAAAAAGAAAAATGTAGGGATGTTTCCATATTTATTTTGCAGAGAACAAAATCAATATTAGAGAGTGTGTGGTTTGATTGGTATGATTTGATATTCAAATATATTTATAAGATAACTAATGTTCAAGAATTTATTGATTTATTTAACATGTAATTTAACCCGCAACAATGGCTGAAAAGTCATAAGGTTTAACTCTCGTGTTAGACTAGCTTGCTGATGATGGTTAGATCGAGGTTCGAATCCCGGTTGAAGGTGATTTTAATAAATGGTTTCTCACTCTCATTTCAGGAAAAGTGCGGGTAAATTACCTCTAAAATGCTTCCTTCCTCATTCCTATTCCATTAGAGTAATCATATATGCGTGTAACCTGAATAAATAGTAAGACACGGTGATGCTTAAAAAACATATTTAAAAACATCATTATATTATAAGGTGTTCTGTCTCACTACAGGTTCATTCCTTTTGTCAGTTAACTTTGACCACCGATGTTCTCTGTTTCCTCTTTGAACTCTAAGAATTTTCTGTTTTCCTCCAAATCATCTAATATTAGAATCCTTCTTCCTAAGCTCCTCTTGCCCTCAACCTTTCCTTCTATGACGTCATGCAAAAGATATTTCCTCCTAAGGGTTCGGCCAGACTGACAAGCGTGCGAGCGAGCGAGCGCGCAAGCGACTGGGTGGCCACACTGGCGAGCGAGCGAGCGCGTAATTAGCAGACCCTAGTTCATTAGAGAAGATGTATCTGTCAAAGACACTTGGTACATCTCTGCTCCTCGAAAATTCTTACAACAATTTTTTTTAATGTACTGAAGTGTTTTAAAATCAGATTAGCCGCACCAGTGGCGGAATGGTACATTGCACTCCATAGCTTTTGACTGGGAGATAAAGGTTCGAAGGCTCAGTGAACTGAAGGTGATTCTTAAAACTTATTTATTGTTGTGGTTTTTTCATACTCTCCAAACTAATGGTGATTATTATTTTTAAATGCCAACTTTGATTATAATATTGAAGTATTGTAACATATCGGGCTTACATATATTTATGGTCTTACCAATTAAATTAGGCCATTAAAAGCAAGTGTGTTAAATCTATCACTGATAGAAAAAAGTCAAATATCATGTCAAAATGAGAAGTTTCCCAGCACTCAATGAACCAACATACAATAATATTGCCTAGCGCCTGTAAACTAGACTGTACCGGGTCGAGCGCGCGCGCTTGAAAAATAGAAACAGTTCTATCTTTCAAGCGCGCGCGCTCAGTCGCTCGCTCCAGTGTGGCCACCTCCCATTAGAATCCATGTGTTCTATTTTATATTTTAGTCGCTCGCGCGCTCAGTCTGGCCGCCCCCTAAGGATGTGTCTGATCCAGTTTGACTTGTGCTGAAGAATCGCGTCCAAAATGGTTCTCTTCTCATCTACTGTGCTTAAGGCCCATTCTATACGGACGCTGAAAGCGCCGCACTCATGACGCTGACGACTGCCTGTAATTTGATTTAACTCCACTAGACGTTAAAAGCCCCGCGTTTTTGAAGCCGTGAAAACGCGATAATAAAGATATACACGGAGTTTTTGAAACCGTGAAAAATCGCTAAAAAAAATCCACGATTTTTTGAAGCCGTGGAAACTCACTAAAAATATATACACGTCGTTTTAGCGCGTTTTTGAAGCTGCAAAAACACGCTAAAAACAAATGACATACTCAGCGTTTTTGAAGCCGTGAAAACTCGCTAAAAAGATATACATGGCGTTTTAGCACATTTTTGAAGCTGTGAAAACGCGCTAATAAAGATATACACGGCGTTTTTAGGGCAGAATTATTCCGTTCAATAGTGTGTTCCTCACAAAATGGACACCCTCCAGAAAATATGTATTGGTGTGATTTATCTTTTTGGAAGGGTATCATGAACATTCTGAAGGAGAAGACACACGTTGAGGAATTCATCCAGTAATAACCTCTTGTCTTTCAACAAGACAGTTTCTTGAAATGTTTGAAAATCATAGAATGTATGCATCTACCTTTTTCAATATTACAGAATGTTAGTAAAGTTATTTGACGAGCTTTTGAATTTTGTTTGTGAACATAAGATACAAGATACGGTTATGGATAAATGGGCCTAAGACTTCTTCATTTGTCACCCTGTCTGCCCATCTGGTCTACTGAAGTCTTCTCCAGTATTACACACACATATAATAACCGGACAATAGATGGAACAAAGAGGCTTACGCTAACAATTATCATTTATGCACCCGATTGGATTCAAGCGTAGCCCCTCCGGGCTTATAATATAGCTATTTATATATCCTACAAAAGTGTTACGGGCGGAATAGAAATGTCAACGTTAAGGGCTAGATTCGTCATCACTTTTGTTTGATTAAAAATTAATATAAATAAGTTTGACTCAAAATTAATATAAACAAGTTTTTTAAAAATACGTCAAAATTAGTATATAACAGCAATCAAATGTATTATCTACGTTTAAAATTATAAGTAAAGTAAGATATTATGGAGATAAAATTTATCCTTAAGAAATAAACAATTTTTCAGAAAAATTTGGCTACATATCAAGCTATTCACTGATCAATTTCACAGCTCTGTTCTAATAGGCCCTACATTTTTGTGCTCCATTTTATCCGTCCGGGATATCCTCATATTTGGATATAAAGGAACATTTTCGAGTTATAACAGCTACTAAAACGATTTTAATATATTCATACGTCAATTCATATGCACTGCAACAGTAACTTTTGACTTATTATCTAGACCTGTAAAATAATACTAATAATATAGTAAAATGTTATCAAGTTTGGCCTAAAAAAAAGTGTTATTTTCTACAAGGCTCCATCTGTGAAAATTGGACTGTAGATTTAGCCTTTCTCAAACAATTTTTTTTATTGGGGTCACAACAGAAAATTCCAAGCTAATTGGATACCGTTTAAGAGGTTTTTAAGATTCATAACTGCCATCCCCATAATAAATATCGCACTGTGAGGATATATTTCCCTTCAAGTAGGCGGTGCCCTTAAATTGGGAGTGTAGAGGACGCTAGAAAAGAGCAGTGTTTTGTGGTGCTCAATGCTCACCTCACTTTATTATCATAGACCCTGGGTGCTTTAGGGTCGGGTAGAAATGTCCATGAGAAAAGGCCAGTTAGCAAAACTTCTTTTATTTTTGCCGAAATAAATATTACTTTATTAGAATAAAAATATTCAATTTTCTTCACATGGTGATATCAACAGTTCTTGAATATCTGTCATGAGCATAGCGACATTATATGACAAATTTTTTTTAAAGAAAAAAAAAAGTTGTCATTAAATTCCAAGACACCCTTGACAAAAAATATTCAACAAGTGTTAACCGGCCCCGTGGTGTTGTGGTCAGTGCACCTGGCTATGACCCTAGAGGGGGCCCGGGTTCGATTCCCGGCTAATACCTTTGGTATGTTTCCCTTTAGGGGAATAATCCCAATCGCCAGCAGGGTTTGGATAACTAGGTTTAAGTTAGGTCAAGACCCACCCCGACTCCACAACATCATAATAACTACAGTAGCCCCGTGGCTTCTTTGGTGCTGACTGACGGCTCACAACTGACTTCTGACAGTCAACATTTAGGTATAGACCTACATTTTGACTGTCAGAATTGACATCTGCTAAACACATGTTTTTTCAGATCATCTGGTTTTGCGTAGGGATACATAATTTGGTCTGGTAACTTTTTAAAGCTGTCGGTCAACACCAAAGAAGCCATGGGGCTCCTGTATCTTCACATCATCTCGTTACCGGTACGGCGTGTAGACACCCTTCTGTGGTGTACCCTGGTCAATTCTCTGTGCCACCCACCAGAGCGGCTAATAGTCTACACATACGGTAACTGAACCCGGCCATCAAAGTCTCTACCGGTCAACTGTACCATACGATGGAGAAAAAAAACTGTTTGGCTCACCATGTGAAGATAATTTAAGTCTATGTTTTTACTGGAGCAATATTTGATTTATTTTGGCCAAAAAGAAATGTTTATACAAAAGTTGCAAAAATAGCGCCATTAAGTCGTGCTCCCTACACTCCTACCTTAACCAGCTTACTTTATTTTACATTGGAGCTTTCACCCCAAAAAGCCACTGGCTTGACTTTGCTAGTTACATAATTCGAATACAGTTGTAATGATACTGTTTTGGACACCCTCTCATATATTAAAAAAGTCATGAATGAAGTGTATTTTTTCTTTTAAATAACTGTGTGTAAAGTTTCATTTTAATATTTCATTAATGGAGAATCACGCGTTTTCAGAAATAATTTCAATATATTGTGCTCTTTAAAACTTTTTTTTTTTAAAGATCAACTTCGTTGTATTAGAAACAGCATGTGACATACTGGCTCCCTCTACCCAATAGGAAACTAGTCTTCGCAACATCAGGTTGCCAGGAACTTTTCTATTAGTCAGTTTTAACACTAGTGACAAGGGGTCCAAGAAGCAAGCGTTAGGTCATATATATATATATATATATATATATATATATATATAACAGCTGCTTGTGCATATGAATCCACACAGTAAACACAGTACAATAACATAAATCTAAAAAGTGACAGAGTGCCAGTACTCGGTACTCATAAAAACAGAATACCGTACTCAAAATACAATCACATAAAAACTGTATCAATGTCAATAGTGAAAGTGTAATCAAATCAATATATTGTGTACAACATCAAGTTTTATCTGATTTTTATCAATTACATAAGATCAGATCACCGTGTAGTAAGGCATACACGCGTCGTCATCATAATAAAACCCGGTATCGTCCACATTCGCATCACAAATAAATCCCATATCACCATAAATTATGCACAATCGCGGGGAAAATATCTTAATAAAACCCGTATCACAATACAGTTTATAATTGTATTTTCATCATCTAAATTTATTTCACAAAAATTAGACTGGTATCTTTATTTTTTCTATATAGGCCCTATATTTTTAATATATTTAGCCCATGGGAGTAGAGATAAAATTCAAATACGACCCACATAACGATATGTTCGGAGACCCTAGTGTGACGGAGAATGGTAGCCGCGAGTTCTTAGGTACTATGATAATAAGCGCGACATTAGACTTTCAAAGTAGTTATCATCAACAGTCCCACGCTAGACATGAAGAGGACCCTCAAAAGGGGCAATTATTAACTCTCAAGTGGCTGGAGGTGTTCTAAAGGTCTCGTCTTGAAGCTTAGATGATGATTATTATTATTATTAGCACCGCGTCTTACTACCCGTTAGGTTTATACGCACTTACGTCAATGTGTAATGGTAGGGTGATTGTGAGATGAAATGGAGGACCTACAGTTTAACGTGGGATCCGAACTACGGTGGAGGCCTGTCATTCCACACATTTACAAGTTGTGATTAATACACGTCTTGTCAGAGGTGAAGGAAGGGTTTGGCAATCAGATAAATCTGTGCTGGGACCGAGGATTGAACCCCGAACCCCCAGCACAGAAGTCTGACACCTTACCCCTAGATCGCAAGGTTGCCTTGAAGCTTAGAGATGTGAGATGTGTAACCTTTTTTAATATTGTTAAGATATACCGTCAAAGTTTTCGTTTTAGAAAATTCACCAGAAAAATTTATGTTTTGAAAAATGTATAGGAAAAATTTAAGTTTTAGAAAATTGACCCTTAATTTATTCAATTTTTTTTCCTTTTTAGAAAATATCCATATATATGTTGTTTTTTTAACATTTAAATGGGACGATTACAATCAATATTTCGGAAGTTTAAGTTCATACTTCCGTTTTCTTTCTTTTATGTACGTAAACACCGTAAACATTAACAAATGAGTTCTTAAAGTGCAATAACAGCGATTCTAAATCTCCTCTCACACTTACGTAATGACTACAGCACTTAGTGAGTTGAATGTATCACTAAAGTCAGGTATACTGTATATAAGATTATATAGTACGCCAATATTATAATTAAAACTCTGCATATATAGCCTACATACATATATAAACTAATTACGCTAATACGTTAGGAGATGAGGTAGGTTGAATTTAGATAAAGTGTACCCGCATTTGCATGGACTAAGAATGGAAAACCATTAATGTAAAACACCCTCAGTATACCCAAACCAGATTCGAACCCCAATTTCCCCGTCATCGGCAGTCTAGTATATTGCGAGTGTGATGCCTTAAACCATTCGACCACCAAAGCGGGTGTTCCGTTGATAGCTGGCAGGTCATTTTTGGGTGTGATCAACAAACAGTGTGCCCTTGGCTGGTTTATTATTCTCTTTCAAGGCAAATGTTGGTGCATAACCATTAAAACAATCCTTCTCATCCTGTTTGTTTGTTAAGAACCAAGGTATCATTAATAGACCTCAAGTATCAATGCCTTAGCTCAATTGGTAGTGTTTATATCTACTAAGCTACGGGTTCGATTCCCGGTTTGGCCAAACAATGTATCACTGATGAAATGTGGGGTTCTCCTTTTCCTCTAAGGAATTAATGGCCTGGGAGCTGGGTGTTGTGTTTTATAGATTTATGATAGTTTATAAGCTATGTCCCTATAGCCAGTCAGTTTAGGCAAGGACGTAGCCAGCTATTAATTTCAAAGGGGGAAGGGGGTTTGGGGGGGCACATCCCCCAATTTCTGGAAGCTAAAAAAATGTTCTAGCTAGATGATAAACAGTTCTAGAAGCTACCTAAAGAGTTTTTTTTGTTGCAATATTACCCCCAACTGCCGAAGGCTAGGAAAATTTCTAAATATTAAACACCTTTAGAAGCTCTCTGAAATGCTTTTTATGGTAACTAAGCCCCCTAATTTGTACTTGTATCTTAATTTTGATACTGTTTGGACCATAAATAAAGCCATATATATTTTGTTTATAAGATTTCAGAAAGGGGGGGGGGGAGTTAACACGCAAACCCCCCCCCCTTCCCTCCAGCTATGGCCTTGAGTTCAGGGAATGTATGTGAAATATCTCAAAATAAATAAAAATAACCACTTACACTTACACTAAATTAAAACTCAATTCAAAGTGAAAAAACGGCTACCAGCACACCCTTATTTAGCTTTATTCAATGACTAAATTTTTAACATATTTCAACACAAAACGAGATTTTTTTTTTTTACTGCACATTAAATATAACACGTTTCTATCATTTCTGAATAAAGCATTTTTTTCAAGTGTGCCGCCGAGATTTAACAAAAGCGCTCTTCTCTTGTTTTTATTCCTTAATTGATCATTAATAAACTATTTTATCTGCATTAACAACTTAAGAAAAACTCCCAAATTAAATAAAAGTTTATAACTGGTTTTGCATTTGCCAACACTGAAAAGAAACTGCTAGAGATACTTTATTATGTATAGTGTTAAAGAATGCAGCCAATTAGCGCTCTCGTTTATTTACTAACCTGAAATACCTAATCACTGATCAGTGACTTGAATCTCTTGGATTATTAGTGCCGTTTGTATTTTTTTTAAATGTTTTATTATCTTGAGATGAGGCTCGAGCCGGTGACCTTCAGAAGTGGGATAAGATAATCACCTTCGGCACTTTCTAGCTAAAGGCCGTCAACATAAATGAAAAAAATAAATGTTTTATTACTTTAATCAGTTTAACGGTTCATTGAAAACTTACTAAGCCAAACATCACCTCTGAGGTAACCACAGGTTTTATGGGGGAAAAAATTGTCTTCACTCTCTCTCTCTCTCGGTTAAATGTTGCCAAATCTCCTAGTTTTTAATTATGTCGGAAGGTGGTGTTCTGGGGTAAGAAGGAGCTACTGGCAACATTGAAGAACCAGCGTTGCAAAATTTGTCAAAGGAAGATTGGCCAATTGAAAACAAGATGACAACGCTGTATTCCAAAAGTAAGCAAGCATTTACCTCAGAGATGATATTCGGTGTATATACCGCTACCAAGTTATGACGACGTCGGTCTTATTGCGGGTATTTCTTTATCCGCGTGTTTTTGAAAGGTAAACGTTAGTCAGCTATTTTTGCTAAAAAAAATATGATCTTTAAAAAAAATTCTCTCATAAAAACCAATACTTTTTTTAAGTGATAAAATAAATGTGTTGAATATCTTTATGGTGACTTACGTTTTACGTGAAGATTAAAGAATTTTTCAAAAAATTGTGTTTGTACATTCAGTAGGCCTATGCATCCTTTATCTACCCTGAAATGTAGCAAGCTTACCTTGAATTATTCTACTATGGTACAGCTTATAAGATAGGGCCATAGTGTAATCCATTAAGGTAAGATCGATACGTTTCAGTGTATAAGGAGTGTAACTAAGTACAGTATTAATTAAACTTTGTTTCATCTTCCATTTTAGCTGTAATATGTTTAGGTTTTAGGTCGCTATGTTTATACTGCTAAGTTGAGTAATATTTTAAGTTTAGTCTATTGGAAAAGGACTATTTTAGGAAATAACTTAATCAAGGGCTATAACACGGTTGTCTTATCATAGGGGTTGGATCCCTACTCCGTCAACCCACGCTATAACTAGTGAGCGGTGTACATAAATTGTAAAATATATATATATATATATATGCAATACATTGACCCACCATGTTCTTTAAGCTATATTTCTCATTCTTGATTTCCACACACAGTTGCTTGCATTGTCTTACCGCGTTAACTTTTAACCTATATTTATCATCCTTATTCTTTGGATAGAATTTAAAAAAGTTTAAAACTACTAGTACTATTAAAGTAAACGTAAGAAGCAGGTAAACAAGTTAAAAAAATTACCAATTACTACCTGCTGGGATGATGACTACGAAATTATTTCAAAATACCCAAGGTAAAGTAAAAAAAACGACCAGCAATTGGTCAAATATATATTTGATGCCATTTTAGAACATTATAACTGCAGCGACGACCGAAAATCAACAAAGCTTGTAAACTATGTAGAGATAATTCAGGTTGTTAGGTTAAAAAAATTGTGATGTTTCTACTGCGTGTGATAAATAACGAAGAAGGTGGGGATTTTGAAACTTTCCAACTTGTTTCAAAGAGACTTGCAAGGACACGGAGAGAATACCGTCTTTGTCCACGTGCCCAACTGCACGTTATTTGTTTTTAATAAGCCAGTTAAAATGTCTTGTAAAAAAAAAGTTTAGCTGCTTCTGTAGAAGACTCAATGTTTGGTGCAAGAAATTATCAAATACTATAAAAACTTTTGATGTTGCCATTGCCTTGGAAAATTAAACGAGGGGCGCACCTAGAAATGTATATCTTGAGTGGAAAAAGGGGTCGGGGGGTATATTATGCATCAAGGTTATTATTTATGAAGTTCAACACCTTGTCTCAATCGGTATCGTCTATCTACTGGACAAAGACTCCTGGGTTCGATTCCCAGCATGGCCAAAACACTTATTAGTAATGATATGTGGATTCCCCCTTTCACAGTGAAGAATTAATGGCCGGGTGCCGAGTGTTTTGTCTCTTATAGACTTAAGTTAATTTATAAGCAGGCGTGTACTGATATAAACAGTCGGTTCAAAACGTGCACGATAATTACCCCAAATAAATTAATAAAAAAATGAAAAATGCTATTTTCATTTGTGAGTTAAGGGTAATTTTTAATGTATATGCTAAAACCCAAATGAAACTGCCCAGTTCATGAATCAGGCAAATTTCTACCCATCCTGTGAACTGGCCTCTTTACCATTTCACGTTTCATGAATTTGAATTCATTGCACTAGTTACAACAAACTTAATTGAAATTGGTTTTAAGATATTATACTTAACTAACCCTACCTATCTTAGTATAGCCTTCCATTCTAGAACGATTAAAAGTTATACTTACCTACTAACGTAAAGAGCAAAACTGTTCTTTGTCCGTTTCATGGACTGAGCAAAGCTCGTCTAGTTCATAAATTGGGTAACGAATGGATCTGCCCAGTTCATGAACTGGGCAGCATAAGCAAAGCACAATTAATGAACTGGACTATTTTTTGACCAGTTCATGGAATAGACAGTTCATGAACTTGGCGGCACAAGCACTGCACAATTAATTAACTGGAATATTTTTTGCCCAGTTCATGGAATAGACAGTTCATGAACTGGGCGGCACAAGCGCCGCACAAATTATGATCTGGACTATTTTTTGTCCAGTTCATGGGATACATAGTTCATGAACTGGGCATCATAAGCACAGAACAATTAATGAATTTGATTATTTCTTGCCCAGTTCATGGAATAGACAGTTCATGAACTGGGCAGCACAAGCGCTGCACAAATTATGATCTGGACTATATTTTGCCCATTTCATGAAATATACTGTTCATGAACTGGGCGGCACAAGTGCTGGACAAATTATGAACTAGACTATTTTTTCCCCAGTTTATGAAATGGTCAGAAGAATAGGTCAGTTCAGGAATCATGCAAACTCACAAATAGGTTGTAACAGCGGAGACATTGTATGTAGAACCCGAGTTTCATCAGAAAGGACAAAATTGATACCATTATATAATATCATTATTAGCACCGCGTCTTATTACCCGTTAGGGTTATACGCACTTACGCTAATGTGTAATGGTAGGATGATTGTGAGATGAAATGGAGGACCTACAGTTTAACGTGGAATCCGAACCACGGTGAAGGTCTGACATTCCCCACATTCACAAGTTGATATTAATACACGTCTTGTCAGAGATGAAGGAAGGGTTTGGTAATCAGGTAAATCTGTGTCGGGACCGGGGATTGAATCCCGGACCTCAGCACAGAAGTTTGACACCTTACCCCTAGACCACCAGGTCACCCTTTATACTATATCGTTGGTGTTATTTTACAGGTACAGTATTGCTATGTATTAAAAGTGACAGCTGCAGATAACATAACTCGACGTATGAATGAATATGTGAAGGAGGATCTGGTAGTTGTTCTAGTAATCAGATAAGGTCCTTCATATGAAAATTGTACTGTATGTTATATAACTTGTTGAGGACGATCGGATTTAAATATTCTTCAGTAAAAATTAATAAATATTGACTTTAATGCTTGTCGCAACAAACGACTCAATTAACATATTGAGCTCGGTAGTTCACTGGCAGTCCGAGGTGAGGGTCAAGTGCTAGTTAGCACTCTCTCTCTCTCTCTTACTGCAGTCTTTTTTTTAAAGCGCCGCTTCTTACAAACCGATCAGGTTATATACGCGTGTGTACTATTTAAGCCTATACTAATCAGTTCAGGGATTTGAAAGGTTATATTTTAAGGGAAGTGTACTCACTTTTTCGAGGAGGGGGGATGAAAACCATTTAGGGAAAACCACCCTCAGTACACCCATCAGAGATAATCGAACCTCTAACTCCTAGTTATCGGCAGTATAGTCTACTGCGAGAGTAGCACGTTAGACCATGCGGACACCGAAGTGGATGTAGCTTCTTGTTAAATAAAGCTCGGCAAAACTATGAAGATGGAAATAAAACTAAGCTAAATCCCACTGTTCGATTTCCGTGTCCCAGGTGTCATTTTTCAACTTATTTTTCTAAACACCACGTCTTACTACCTGGATTGTAGGCATATGTACTAATTACGCTAATAAGTTAGTGATGAAGGTATAATTTATAGGAAGTGCAGCAACATTTGAGTGGAGAGAGAGTGAGAGTGCAAAACTATTTTTGGTAAAACCATCCTCAGTACGCTCGACCAATATTCGAACCTAGATCTCTCCATCATCGATAGTCCAGTCTAACACGAGAGTGACGCCTTAGACGATGCGCCCACCGAAGCAAGTTTTATTTATATTGACAAAACTAGCTTGTGTTAATGGTTTTGTTAAGAAGAACCTTTAGAAAGTCCGTTTATCCTGCAAGAGTCCTAAAGAATAGTAAGATTCTGGTAAGAAAGAAGGCCTTTTTTTAACGTTCTTCTCACCAAGATCCTACTATAGTAACAGAAGTTTTCACAAATAACGGTATAATTCTCGTCTAAAATAAGCGTTTACTGATCATAAAACTATGAACATAGCACAACTGATGTAGGAACAGTAAACGTGTACACAAGTAATCCCGCTTACATTGAAGGACGTTGCTAATGAAGCAATACCACAGCTACCAACCGTCCAACTTCACACGTCCATAGTTTGTCTTGTTATGGTGCATGCACAGACGTCGTATGTTCTAGTGAGGATGTCGGGATTCACACACAATGTTACTTTTTTACCATACATATTTACTAGTAAGATTCCCCGGGCTTAAATTAAAAAATGTTACATTATAATTTAAATGACAACTTGCAGCTACCGATACAAAGCCTGCCACGAAATAAATGATTTACCTCTGATGTAATATAAACCTTTCCCGTTCCACATTCTCAAAAAGTAGAAATCAAGAGAAACCTATAATCCTAGAGACACTAAGATTTCGCAAGACTTGATCTTACGAGATTTTATCAAGCAGAAAAAAAAACTATCTAAATGTAGACTATATTAAGCTAATCGCAGTATTTAAAAATAACATGTATAAACGAAATCAAATCTTTGCGTGAAAATGTATAACTATTGATCTTTTAAATAAGATTAATGATCCATTTTAAATGATTTAAACGTGAGTCATTGATATCAAAACTAAACTCTTTTTTCCCGTTGAAGATGTCATTCTTCTTTGCCGGTGTTGGCTGAAATTGATAGAAAAATATAATACCATTCCATTTAAATTTGAGGTTTATTTACTACAATTTTAATTACATATTCACTGGCATTGTGAGATTGAAAGTCCATTACCGCAATTACGAAAGTGTGCCACCCATCCCCATCTTGAGCTAGTTTTGACGAGTCCAACTCATTACATCCCATCCCCATATTGAGTTAGTTCTAGCTAGTTAAAATCATTACACCCTTTCCCCATATTGAGCTAGTTCTACGAAGTCCCCCTCATTACACCCTTTCCTCATATTTAGCTAGTTCTATGAAGTCCACCTCATTGCACCCTTTCCCCATATTGAGATAGTTCTATGAAGTCCACCTCATTACACCCTTTCCTCATATTTAGCTAGTTCTATGAAGTCCACCTCATTACACCCTTTCCCATATTGAGCTAGTTCTATGAAGTCCACCTTATTACACCCTTTCCCCATATTGAGCTAGTTCTATGAAGTCCACCTCATTACACCCTTTCCCCATATTGAGCTAGTTCTATGAAGTCCACCTCATTACACCCCATCCTTATCTTGAAATAAATCTATACAATCCTCTAATTCTATCCAGTCCACCTCAGTACACACTATCCCTTTCATGAGTTGTTATATCCAGTCCCCCTCACTACACACTATCACTTTCATGAGTTAGTTCTATCCAGTCCCCCTCACTACACACTATCCCTTTCATGAGTTAGTTCTATCCAGTCCCCTTCATTTCCCTTTATTTCTTTCAGGTAAATGTTATCCTCCCATCTGCGTCTAGGTCTTCCCACTGGTCTCTTACCAGTGGATTTGCCGGTAAATACCTTGAACGCGCTTTACCTTTTTTTTATCTCTAGGGAAAAAAATGTATTTGTCGACTTTTTAGAACCGTCATTGATAAACAAGTGTGTGGTGTCTTAAAGGTGTAGCGGGTTAACACAAGATGTACAAAGAGGATCATAAAATAACTCTAGGGTCCTATAATTTTTATTTTATCTTAGAATAGTCTGTTAATCAGGAGATTAAAAATATATTTCCAACAGACTAGTGGATTGTTGCAACGATGGCTGCAGATTTTCGTGCTAAAAGGTGTTAAAAAACTTTTTTATTGGTAAAAGTTAAATATGATGAGGGCTCACTCGACTTTCTAATTGAAAGTCTACTCGTTAAAGGCTATCAACTTTCCTTAAATTTTGAGCTATTGGCGTTAAATTGGAAGCAAACATTTTTTTTTTCGCCTTCACGCGATGTGAAGAACTTTAAAACGACCCATACCACTTGAGTTGTCGTTAGTTTTAACCAAAAAGAAATATTATACAATCATACACAAATCAAGTTTTTCATAATAATATAAACATATACCTTGATGGTCGTGTGATAAAGTGCTCGCCTCCGAATACGATATTCGTAAATTCAAACCCCGCCGAGATCGACAGATTTTTTTTCTTTTGATATATACAAATCTGTAGCACAGCTTCCTTCGGTCCCATGTCGATTTTGGCACGTAAAGGAGCCTTGGTAGGTAAGTGAAAATACCTTTACCGGAAAAATTGATAGACTCCTTCACACTCGCTCATAGAAATTCACTGTGGAGGGCAACGGGGAATCACCACACTTCCTAAATTCCCCTGGTACATAAGATGTCTACCAGATGGTGCAGGTAGCACTAGACAACTGAAGGGATAAGTAGTCCTACAAGCCCAACTCCGAATGGATAGAAATCACATCAAACCAACTTTCGGGTTGTTGACATAGGAGGAAGAAGTAGACAAAGAATGCTTGTACAGATGATCCACTGAGCATACAGCAGAAATTAGAAGGAAAAAAAATTGCTAGAAAAATCTAATTTTCATAGGAAGCAACTATGTTTGCCGACTTTCTGGACTCATAACCTTTAAAATAAGTGTTACGTTAGTCAAAAACCGGACAAGCCGTTTTCTCGTAATTCTAACTATCGGAAATAGGTTTATTAATGTATAGGCCCTATAAGATGTTCGTCCAATATACTCGCTCTTTCCCTGCTGTCTGGCTCACTGTAAGAGATCCTTGAGGTCAATATTGCAGGTTTAAGACACCGCCCTATGGGTGTAACCGGGGAGTGAAGCCGCTCCTTCAACATCCGGTGAAAGCGCTCCTCCACCCAAGATAAATATAGCCCCCGCAGATAATCTAGCCGTCCGAAGAATCGGCAACATGTATTTATATATAGTCGTGGGACAATTTTATCGATAAAAATTATTAACATCCAACTCGGTAAACACTCGGACTAACACGTCAAGTTAGAATAGTCTGGCGTTTACCGGTGACAGATGTAGGGGTTCCGGACTGAGTGAAATGAGGACAGGTGATTCCCTTCTCTCTCCATGCCAATCCTCTAGATTATAACGTCCTCATCCATACCCCACTAGTATGGTTAAATGATTCACACATTTTTAGAACTACAACCCACCTAGCTTTAAAGTGGGAAGGTTGAGAACGCGAAATAAGGGCAGTGTGTTTTGCAGTTTTTATAGCAAATCTTTTTTTGACCAAAATAAATCCAGTACAAAAAGAGTTTAATTTTCCACATATGGTGACATCAACAGTTGTTGAATATCTGTAATAAGCATAGTGTCACTCACTAGACGACAAACTTTTTAAATGACGAGAAAACGTTGTCGTTAAATTCCGTGATATTCTTAAAAAAAAATTCAAGAATTTTTTATATCACCATGGGAAGAAAATCAAACCATGTTTCTACTGAAGAGGTATTTTATTTATTTTGGCCAAAAAAAAGTTTTGTTATAAAAACTGCAAAAAACACAGCGTTTCTCACGTCCGGTACATTCCCACCTTAACAAAATATATTCCCATGTGAGTTACGTACACTCCGTTTACCACGAAAGGTTACGAACTTAGCAAGTTTTCAATACAGCATAGATTATAAGATAGGCTCATAGTGTAATCGCCCGCCTCGGTGGCGTAGTTGTCTAACGCGCTAGTCGTGTCAAACTCGACTGCTGAGGACGGGGAGATCGAGGTTCGAATCTCAGTCGGGTGAACTGGGTTTTCCACTCTCACTCCACGCAAATGCTGGTTCGTTTCCTCTAATTCAACCTTCCCAATTCCTAATCCATTAGTACTTAAAGCGTATAACCCAAACGGGTAGTAAGATGCGGTGCTAAATAATAATAATAATAATAATCAGTGTAATCCATCAGGGTAGAAGAAGTGTACATAAGAACCTGTGTCTAAAAGGTCAAACGGGGACCAAGTGGGTGAGAACATAAAACACAACAGGTTCAGTTTTAACAAGCTCTTCTTCCCTTGTCAACATCCCACGCCACGCCACTGGCTCTTGTGTGTCAGAAAGGGCCGCCCCATCTTAACGAGGTTCGAGTTCAGTCGTCACGTACGCAAGCTTAGTCCAGGCCGGGTATGTAAGCGCACCTCGTCAACTAATTGCCAGCCAATCGGAGGAGGCATGTTGACTAATGGCCGGCATGTTTCTTACCAAGCACGCATGCTCCATACGGCGGGGTAGCATCCATTATCTCCCGTATCAGCCGTGCTTAATTGCACCACACCGAGGAACATCATCTACGCACCAAAAACCACTAATGACGGACATGAGCGACCACAAACATTACAAGACAATGATGTGTCTAATGTTAACATACAACAAGTAGGCATGTGATATCCATTATCTATGGCCCCGAATAAGTTCCGCACCACACCGAGGAACAATAATCTACGCACCAAACACCACCAAGCGCACAACAAACATTATAAGACAATGTGACTGGTGCACAGACAATAAACCAGACCCACAGACTCCCAATATTGGGAGAACTTGAGTCCATCACGGGGATTGCTATGTGAGGTCCTAAGTGAAAACATCACTATTAAGTAGACATTTTTAAAAATAGTTCACTTTAAACATCGTTTTTACTAAATGACAAAAAATAAAAATTGTCTTTTAGTGTCAATAAATCATCTTTCACAGAAGCTAGGTTCAGATATCCCTTTCCATAAACAAGCCCCACAAAAGAACATATTGTTATTGTTGTTATTAGCACCACGGCTTACTAACCGTTCGGGTTATACACACGCTATGTGTAACGGTAGGGTTATTGCGAGATGAAATGGAGGACCAACAGTTTAACGTGGAATCCGGACCGCAGTGGAGGCCTGGCATTCCACACATTCACAAGTTGTGATTAATACACGTCTTGTCAGAGGTGAAGGAAGGGTTTGGTAATCAGATAAATCTGTGCCGGGACCGAGGATTGAACCCCGGACCCCCGAACAGAAGTCCGACACCTTACCCCTAGACCACCAGGTCACCAACGAGCATATTCAGACTGCAAATTACAATGAGAACGTTGAATACAATTGTAATTGTTTTTGTTCAGGTTATTGCTTGCAACGTCAACTAGGAGTTGGGAGGTAAGGAAGGGTCGGGTTGGATAGCTGACACATGAACTGTTGTGTTCAGACCATCCCATCCCTTTGACAGGGAGTTGTTTCACTTGGAAGTGCTGTTATCACTAAGAACTGCAACAAGCACTCCCCAGTGTCCAAAGACTAAACCTGTCTAAAGGAGTGCCGCCAACTAGCGTAAGGTACCTTGTCTGTGACCTTATGTTAACATACGTCAAGTAGGCATGAAATATCATATTTTCTAAAGTGTTTTTATTGGTCACCTCGTTTCTGTGAGCGAGATCAGCTAAAGTATCAGGATCGTTTAATGTCACGTCACCTTGTAGTTCATTTACAACTATCACTACGATAAGGGGAACTAGTTGTATAATTTAGATGGAGGAATCGTTCACAGTTCGAACTATTCATTCGGGAAGTGTGTTAATAATCACAGGAAGGAATCGTGGACCAGCGCGGAGAAATTGTGTTTGCCCTGATTTTTGCACCAAGTCAATTCTGAAAGGTATCTTATCCTACCAAAATACTACTATACAGAAGGAGTCCGGTACGGAATAAGAGCTTCCAGAACGGGCTTCCTACCAAAGTGATGGTAAACCTTACCTTTACCACAGGTGGTCCGAGCTATTACAACCACCTCACGGTCAATTGCCATGTATGGTCCGCACTTGTCATAAAGCGCAGGCGTGAGTCATCAAACTCTCTGGGGTCATCACACACGCATGGGCGAAGTGCTAGCTGGTGTGATCGACTATCATCACACGCACGTCAGGTTTATTTCTAAATGTAGGCCAAGCATGCTTCTGGACAAATATACAGTCCAGCGTAGAAATGGTGGTGACAGATAGCAGAAGATTTTGATTTCAAGCATTGAGTGAAAGTTTCTTTTGGTAACATACGTGGAGACAGTTACTATTTACTTAGTAATACTATTATACCAATCAAAAAGTGCTACTAAACTCTTCTGATGATTTTTTCCTAAGGATTACTGTATAATTAGATTTTTCGTATCTGATTGAAAGAAAAAAATATTAATAAAACTATTATGTTGTGGTAACAGGAGGTATTATAGTCCATGAAATAAATTTAAAAAACCATTATATTTACACTTGTATTCTCTTAAAATTGACCACCATAAATTCTCAAATAATGAAATGTTTTTATAACTAAGAGAAGACTCCATACAAATTAAAAGGTTTTCATTTTTTTAAACGCATGCGCATTAATACAACCCAATATGGTTTGTATGACATCATCAACCACGCTCATTTCTTCCGTTTCACCGTCTTTATAAATATGAAGAGAAGGTAGTCCTTTATAAGATCTCGTTTTTAAAGCCTTTTTTAAGTGAATTAAAGACGCCGCTTCCGCACAAAAATAAAAATACCTTCAAATGGTTTTTATCATAGGTTTGTATTTAAATAATGTACATACGCTTAAAACAAAACAAAAAATAAAAGCAATAGTACGCTTTATCCATCCCATTTTAGGCTTATCTTTCATTGTTATGCTACAATGTGTACAGTAGCCCCATGGCTTCTTTGGTGCTGACTGGCAGTTCACAGCCGACAGCTGACGGCTTTGAAAAGTTACCAGACCAAATTATGTACCCCTACGGTGAACCATATGATCTGCAAAAAACATGTGTTTAGCAGCTGTCACTTCTGACAGTCAAAATTTAGGTATATACCTAAATGATGACTGTC
>CABFVX010002818.1:26394-102825 GCA_902151425.1 Timema shepardi | reverse complement strand
TCCAATTATAATTGATTGATGACCTTAGTTTATTGGATGATAGCTCATAAAGTTACTAGAAATAGTCCCTACTGTATACCTACGCTAACAGCTGACATCTGACACTTTGGATAAATTTAATTAATACATTCAGAAGTGCATGAATGTGATAGTTAACCACAGTAATTCAGGCCAATATTATTTATATTTATTTGAAGTTGGGCTTTTTTAATCATTTTATTCCACTTAAAAAATGATTACTCACACCACTTTCACAAAATGTTTAAACAACTTGAATCATGTGATTGAACATGATGGAAACAAGTTCTTTACAATGATGCACTCACACATTAAATAAACATATTTATTCAGTTAAATATTCTGATATATGATAAGATAAACACAAAATGATTTATTATATATACAAAATAATTAAAACAATTTATTCTTATCTAAGTAAATACAATGTCTCTAATAAAAGGTGTTAATTTATCCACTATACTACATGTTATCTATAACATTACAAAACGAAGAATATGTACTTAAAATTATATTTAGTATATGGTTTTGGATTGGGGAAAAAGAAATTATTAAAAGCAATTAAATTGTCTGAGAAAACTTAATTTGACCTTATTTTAAATAAAATATGAGATTTAAAAACTTGACTTTTATAACATAACAGTTTTGACCACCCAAAAACTAAACCTATGATTTTAGAACTGTCATCAAGGTAAAAACTTATCATGAACAGACTTTACTTAACCAGTCCAACACCTTAGCTCAGTTGTTATCCAATCTGTATACTTAGCTAATGGTGTCGGGTTCCATTCTTGGCTTGACAGAAAAAATTATAAATTGTGAAATGTGTTTTTCCCCTTTCACAGTGTGGAATTAATATTTGGGGGCTGGTTGTTGTGTTATCTCTAAGCTTTAATACATGTGCCGATATAATAATCTGTCAGTTTAGAAAGTGTACATTAAATAGCTGAAATAATTGAAAGTTAAAGTCAAATGATTTTACTGAGTATTATTTTGTTATAATTATGTTTATCATAAATGTTTCAATTATTTTGATAAAATATATCTATTTATAATGTATTTTAAAATAGAAATATTTTATACGTTAACTTATCTTAATTTACCTGCTTTGGTGGCCACATAGTTTAAGGCATCACTCTTTTCTAAGATAAGCTTGACATTGACAGGAAAATCGAGGTTAGAATCCCAGTCCGATGAACTAAGAGTGGTTTTCTCTAAATAGTTTTCCACCCTCACCCCACGCAGATAAGGGTAGACTTTCACTGAATTCAAAATTCCTTATCCTTTACTCATTGGATTTATTAGTACATATGCGTAAAACCTAAAAATTAGTAAAACGCTATGGTAAAAAAACAATCAATTAATGAATTATTGCTTAAAGTTTATTACTAATTTATTTAGTCCTTTCCAGACACTTACTAATCCAGTACAGGCGTAGTTTTAAACACTTTAGAGTTGTGTTCTTTATTACCGTCATATTTTCTATCTTCATAACAACATCTCTTAAAACCTGCAAGGGTGAATGAACAGTATAAAGGGTCATTTTATTAATAGACTGGAATTCAGATTTCAAAGAGGACAATATTTGAACCCCAGTCAGGTGTACTGAAGGTGGTTTTTGCTAAACGGTTAGTTTCATTCTATTCCTATTCACAAATTTGGCCACAGTTCTTATAAATTATAAACTTCTCATCCTTAACACTATTAATTTAAATATGTGCTAACAATGAATGTGTGGAAAGACAAAATGAAAGAAAATTTAACACATTATCTTTGTATAATATTAAATATTTGTGTTTAAAAAAAATTCAATCATTTAAAATTATTTTGAAGAATTTTGTCATAAAAAATGTTTCATGAACATATATTTTTTCCCCCCAAATAATTTATTATTAGTCATAATATAATTGAAACAATCATTCCTAAAGTCCTGAAAATTTTATTTCTTTCTTCGAAACAATTAGACTTGTCCAAAGATGAATAACAGTAAAAACTTGTTTGGTCTCCACTAGTGATGGACACAATAAAGTTTCACTTTGCATGTACAGTCATTATAAAAGTATGCGTTTTAGGAAGTTTTTCACACAAAAAAAAAGTTGTGCTTGTTTTAATATAATAAACTTCTCTTTACACATTCATGTTAAATAAATTGATAATAATTGTACCTTTTTAAAAGTGAAAACTATTTTTACTTTCTTCTATTTTATAACTTACTCTAATTAGTTTCAACTTATAAATAATATTATTTTGCTAAGGAGAAATTATAATAAAAATAATTAAGAAAAACAATAATTAGTTTCATTTTATGTGATTGTGGAAATAAGACCGCCAAGATGTCGAGTAAAAAGAATCGAGTAAATTTCATTGAGTACTTTTATAAAGAATCGGAAATATATGCTTAGTTAGCATAGTTTCAATTGTGTACCTTACATCTGATGAGTATTTTGTACTGAAAATGGGAGCGCAGCCTTTAAACCATAAAAGGTCATTTTTGCATAGTAGCAGGAACTGTTGGTGAAAAATGAGCTCTAAGGGAATATGCCTTATAAATGAAAATAGCATAGTAAACAATCCAGCCAATAAGGTTGATTCTCACTTATCTGCTAAGAAAAGGGAAAATAAAGAATATCAATGTCCCAATAAAGTTACTTGATTATTTTTACTCGATCGTGCCCATCACTAGTCTACAACTCCAGGGTTGTGTAATATGAACTTATATCATTCAGAGTTATAATATATTCAAAATTTTATATTTATCAGGGACTGGCTTTATTTTGGGACGCAATAAATTGTTTTTAATTAAACTAAAAAAAATTGAAATTTACCTTTAGACTTTGTCCTGATAAATACCACAAATTACTTCAAAGATCATTGACCTAATTACATTGATTATTTTAGTTGTAATTTTATTCTCCCTCTTAATATGTATGATAATGTTAATTTGGTATCTCCTAAATTAGAACTTTTATGACTTAAAAATCAATACATATATTATAGTTTGATAAATATTTAGACTAATGTTTAATTTTTATTTCCAATTTATTTACAGACTGAATCTACACCTTCTACTTTAGATTATTATTATTATTATTAGCACCACGTCTTACTGCCCGTTCGGGTTATACGCACTTACGCTAATGTGTTATGGTAGGGTGATTGTGAGATGAAATGGAGGACCTGCAGCTTAACGTGGAATCCGAACCACGGTGGAGGCCTGGCATTCCCCAAATTCACCAGATGTCTTGTCAGAGGTGAAGGAAGGGTTTGGTAATCAGATAAATCTGTGCCGGGACCGAGGATTGAACCCCGGCTGCTAGCACAGAAGTCTAACACCTTACCCCTAGACCGCCAGGTCACCCTTCTACTTTAGACTTACCATTGCAAGTTTCTGATGTCTCGCTACCATGCAAATATTCTAGTTTAGAAAAATATTTAATTCACAAAGAAGAAGAAAAAAAAAATTGTGAATTAATTTTTCTTGCCCGAATTAGTTCAAAGGAGAATATTTTTCTGAATGATTCTACACTTGGTAAAAACAGCGCAAGATCTGGTCGAAATATAATTGAGAAGAAACATGTAAATTTAATTAAAAAGGTGTGTGATTTTAAAGATTCTATTAGCAAGCACAATAATACCAAGTAAAATCTGATCCATACTCCACATAGAAAGTACACATGTAATGTTTGCAATAAGGATTTTAAAGAAAAGGGGAGTCTTAAAAAACACCTAGTTCACAGTGACCTGGCGGTCTAGAGGTAAGGCATTTTATATATGAAATGATATTTGGGATTAGTTATTTTTAAATATATAGGACAGGGTGTATAATCACGCATAACGCATAAGACTGGGTTTATATTCATACATGGCTCATAGCTAATAGTGAATAGTGTAAAATAAACAGTTAACAATAAAAAAAATATTACGGGCTATAGTGAAATATTATCTTTAAGGCTTTATTTAAATCTATTGAAATTTATTCATAGAAAATTGAATATTCTCTTCTTATTACTAGAAAATTATCATAAACAGTTTCCAGGCTGTGGCCAGGTCAGTTTAATAAAATACCTACATCTTCCTCTATCCTTCCTAGTTTAATTGCTTCCATTCTTCTCCTCTCACTTCCACACTTTCTGTTATCACCTACTATTTCTTTATCGGCCTCTATATTGGTATTTTACTACATACTTCATTTCCATCTTTTTTTTTTAATCCTTTCCTTGTCCATGCTTATTTCATGCCCAAACTACTATCTCGTGTATTCTCTGTAGGCCTGTGCCCCATTCTTTCATGGTTCCTGTACTTCCTCTTCCTTCTGACCCCATATCATCAAATCATCAGCAAACATCATGGCGTTCATTCTTTACGCCCTGAGTTTTACTCCCACTTTATTCATGATAATTTACATTACCATTACAAATAGTAGTGATGAGAGGGAATTCACCTGCTTCACTCGATTTTTTTATTTTGCACCACTACGCTCTCCCACTCTCCATCTTAACACAACCCTTGTTGTCCTCATACATGACTTTCACTCTCATTACAACGCCTCTTTCCACTTCAGTCGCTTTCCAAACTAGATAATGTAGCTAAAATACTTCAATAAACGGCTCACTGGAAAATCAACGTTATTAAGACTGTATCTATGATCATTGAAATTAACCTCATTTAAGTTTTGTTTGGACTATTAAATAAAAATTTATTTTGATTTTCCGATTTTCGTGAATATTATAGTAGACCCACTTTTCAATAACAGTGAGGAAAATGTAACATTTCCTTTTTATTCTCAATATTATATATAACCATAGTCATTGAAGCTAAAACTAAGAAAATTCGTTAAAAACAAAAAAGTATGGCTACCAAAAGCCATTTCTGTTGAGGTTTAGTATAATAAGCCATACGTATTATCTTAAATGTGTTAATATTTAATTGTGCAGAGTATAACATTATTAAATGATACAGAATAAAGTAGGCTACGTTGTAACCTCACTCACGCCATGTACAAGAATGAAAAAGTTGGAAATGACGTACTAAATAGTTCTTAAGATGAACAAAGTAACTGGACTACTCGAGTTATAAATTCAACACTCCCACTCTTTGTTCATTTTTATCCCTAATTGACACATATTCACGATTCATACTATATTTCTTTTGTGCCAATGACTTAGTTGAAAAATTTGCTAATTGGTTCTCAGAATGCACATATCGGACAATTATAACATTGTTTTTACACACTCGCGAATGTAATGGTACTTAACATCTATGTGTTTGGTCATTTTGTGATGCTCATAATTCTTATCCAACCTAATTGCAGTTTGGCTGTCCACGAAGAGTGTGGTAAGCTCACTGGAAGCCAGATCAAGTTTCTTGAGCATCAGTCTTAGCCACACACTTTCTTGAGCTGCTGAATATGCTGTTATTTGTTAAGCTTCTGTAGTTGACCTACTGACAACTTTGTCAATGAGATGACCAGCTTGCTGGTGCTCTCGCTAAAAGACTGATATATCCCGTTGTAGATTTTCTTTTAGTCTCATCCTCAGCATAGTAAACATTTGAATATACAGTTCACTCAGGTTGATTTCCTTGGTAACAAACACCAAAGCTCCTAGTCCCAGCTAGAAATCGGATTATCTTCTTCACTGTTGTCCAATGAATGTCTTATGGCTCATTTAAAAATTAACTTGCTTGATTAATTGCGAATACAATATCTGGACGTGTCACTAAGAAACATCTAGCTTCCAACTGCCCCTCGATAAGGTACATCGATAACTTTATAAGATTTCCCATCATTACTATGTAAAACCAGATTTGGATCAGCTAGTACTGCTTGTGATTTGCACTCTTGCATAAAGAACTTGTTCAGTACTCTCTCAAGATATCCTTGTTGACTTAAAAACATTTTCTTATTTTTTATGTCCCTTTTGATCTTAATTCCAACAAGAGAATTGCTGTCTTCTTCTTTCATCTCGAATTGTACCTTAAGCTCTATTATCACAAGTGCCAAAATTTCCGTGCAAATACTTATTAGCATTCCATCGTCCACATATAATCCAAGCAAAACTTCAACGTTATCAATATTTGATCTGAAGACACATTCATCTTATTCCAATGACTTGAATTCAAATGATTTTAAAAAATCCCAAGAATTTCTTACTCCAATAACGTGGAGACTGCTTTAGTCCATACAAACTCTTCCTCAACTTGCAGACCATATTTGAATCACTCTTCTTGAAACTGGCTGGCTGGTTTATAAACAATTCTTCAAGAAGTTCGCCATATAGAAACGCGTTTTTTTAAAAATGTCCAACTGTATTATTTCCATGTCATAAATCGTTGCAAGTGCAAGAAATATTATGATTGAATCATAACTGATTACGAGTGAAAATGTTTCCGTATAATCGTTGCCTGCCTTTTGTAAATATAATTTTGCACACACCGTGCTTTGAAGTGCTTAATACTCCCATTTGGTATTCTTTTTATCTTATATACCCACTTGCAGCCTATAGCTTGTCGATTTGAAGGTAGATCTGTCAAGGTCCAAGTTTCGTGATTAATAATAATGAAATCATCTCTTCCTCCATAACCGCGATCCATTCCTTAGAATATGTGTCAGTAACTGCTTCCTGGTATGTTTGAGGCTCCTCATAAATTACTGCACATTCTGTTTCAATGGATACTTGACAAACATCAAATCGCTTTGGCGGTCTTAGAGTAACTCTTTTACAAAATGTTGGCCCTGTATCTCTCGTGTCGTGTATATACATTCTTTGGCATTCTTATCAGATGTGGTAACACTTTCCTTGACTTCTTGCTCTTTTGGTTCATCGTTCTGTGAAGTTAAATTATAAATGAAAAATTCTGGATCATTAATTACGACACTTTTACTAATTTCTTCATTGCATTCAACGTTCCGAGCTACTGTGACTTTTCTACTACTATTAGGTCATGGCCAATACAAATGACCTTCTTAGCCTTGCTAAGATTTAGTACGGGCTTGCTTGGGGATACGCTCATAAGCATCTGCTCCAAATTTACTCATATGCTTCAAAGTTAACTTTTTTCCAGTAAACTACTATAATGGTGTCACGTTATTGCTTACCTTGCTTGGCCGCCGATTTAAAATGTAAACACTCAGATTTAATGCCTCAGCCCACAGTTCCTCCGGAAGTTATGCATCAATCAGTATTGTCCTAACGCATTCCACAATGGATCGATTTTCCAGCTCGACACGCCCATTCTGTTCCGCCCAATATGAAACAGTTCTCTCGCAGATAGTACAGGTTTTCTTAAAATGCTATGAACATTTTTCGTTCACAAACTCGTGACCATTGTCAATCTTAAGTACTTTTATTTTGTTTCCAGTCTGAGTTTCTATCGTCGCTGGAATTGTATGAACGTATCAAAAACATCACTTTTGTACTTAATAAAATACACAAAACAATATGATGTGTAGTCTTCTTTAAATAGCAAGAATAATTGGCTCCTCCCAGCGACGTAACCGGCTTTTTCCCACATAAATCTGTGTGTATAAACTCGCCAGGGTTACTTGCACGAGAATTAAGATTTTCATAAAATGGCAAGAAAAAAATAACAAATGATTAAATTGCAGAAGAGCACTAGGACCACATAAACATTGATAGGCCTTCAGTTTGACCTGTACAACAATTTGTTGTCATGAAGCCTTCCCAACCATCACCCGTTATTCTGTATTATCAGTCAAAGGGGAAAAGGGGCAAAGATCTTTTGAGTTAAAAGAATGACTTTTTAACCTGTAATAGCAAATTAAAGATTGCATGTAAAATAAATCAATATTTATTTAGAAAAGATTAACAATAGGTATATATATATATGAATATAGGTAACAATAGATAAGAAATAAATATATAAATATGGATATATGAAAATGGGGTTATGCACATTATTATACAGTTGTACTGTTGCCATAACAACACTTGTCCTAACAATTACATTCCAGATAAATGTACGACCCCTTAATGGGTCTCTGCGGCAACCCGCATTATACTAACAACAATAACTAGCTGCCACAGGCTTACCATCCGCATTTCAAAAACGGACTATATCGTATGCTTTAGAATTACAATTTATAAGCATAACTATTCATGGCAACCAAAAAAGAGATAGTCAATGATTTATTTTAGTCATAACAATAAATCCAACAAACAATATTTAGCCGAATGGGCTATAAACTTTTCCCATATTACCCAGGCATTCGCCTTCAAAAATGTAAGATAAAAAACTTACAATAAAAATGTCCCTCATTCTTTCTAACCATTAGTTACCAAGCCGGAAGGGCAAAAAAATCCCAGTAATACTATTGACCTGTAATAAACTATATTACGCCATGTTTGGTCTACGTAATTCGTCATTTCTACTAAATTAAAGAATCTACCCAAAAAACAGAAGTCCAAAATTAATTTTGTATCGTACTAGCCGAAAAGGAATTTATACCTAGCATAAAATTTACAATTAAACCTATAACATAATTCCAAAAGAGTAATTTTAACTAGTACGGCCGAAACTGAATTTATACCTTTGGAAAAATCCCATCCTAGAGCAAGTGTCAAAGACACGGATGATTCAAGAAGTGACCATACGACACACACATCAGTTTATAAACTGTTATTCTCTGAGGGGAGGGGAACATAGGGGAAACGAAAGAACATAGAAGAACAATCACACGGAACAGAGGGATAGGGGCAGTAAAGAAACAAATAGATCATTGGAGAGGCGCGTAGAATATCACGTGTCCATCACGAGGTCGCTCCTATGAAGCAACGGGAGACTTCGCGCTCAACATGCCACACCTCTAACTCTTTTAGTTATTTTTTTACACTCGGTGCGGAAACAGTGCGCGCTGGCAGGGATGTTGTTGACGAGACTCGAGACACACTGACCGAGAAACGGGGCATTTTTGGTGAGTCCAGTATTGTTTATTCTTCGGTGTTGTAGAAATAGTGTTCATTTACTCGTATTTTCTTCATGCTTGTAATGTTGATGTCAAGCAACGTATTTTCGTCCTCCGTCGGAATATCTAAACGTTCATCAAACTCAACTCTTCGGCCTACTCTGTCAACATTTTGTAGTATTTCAACTCATTTATAACTTTCCACTCCTCCCAGTAAAGTTTGGTTAAAGGTTTTTGGATGTACCTTAGTTTATTTTTGCTAACTGAAATGCCAACTGGTAAATGATGTGGCTCCATATTTGCAACAAGTAGTCCGGGTTTATTTATAGGACGAGCTTTACAATAGTCACTTCTATAAAACAGTTTGCCACAAACCAAAGCGTTGTTCTTCTTGCTTCTTGTTAAAACAAACCTTTTAAACTTTGATAAAAAAAAAAAGTGTCAGGATTGTGTTGGCTTAATGCTTTCTTCACAAATTACCTTCTAGTCGTGGCAGAAGTAGTATTTACCAAGTTGAAGCACAGCTCCTACTTCTTCAAACAAACTTGCTAATTTACTGGAAAGGACTTACAATTGTCTCAATTTTCTTGAATTTTTTCTCCAAACAGCCAAATATGCGATCAGCAGGCAAATAAGAATGACCCGTCACGGGAAAGTATATATTTATTATTATCACATTATGCGGCAGGACGTCCACAAGAACGTTTCCAAGTATGCCTATTAATATAGAATTCTTGTTTTAGCCAGTAACCCCATATGCATAAAGCTCAAGCTCTTTTTAACTTGATAAAATAGCGTATTCAATAGGGGATGATGTAAAGCAGAAACATTTTGGTTAGAACCTCGGCTGTCATATGATTCTGAACAAGTGTAGATGAATGTATTACTCTTATTCTGTGGGTCCTTAGAAAAGCCTTCACAGATGGTAAAATTATATTAGTGAACTTGATGTGAATAATATTTACTTTGGTCTGATATCTCAGTTTCTTTTGGCAGTCAAATGAAAACTCTATGACTACTTCGTAAATTTTTTTTAGACTTTCATAGAATGCACTAGCCCTCAGAGTGTGAACTCTCAGCTCTATCATTAGCTTTACTTTTTTTTACGAGACTTTTGGAGCCTACCTTTGAGCCGTAAACAAACTGAACATACATCAATGGCTGGGCTCTCAAAACTGATGTTATATTTTGTCTGAAATATGTTTCTAAATTATTCATACTTAACTTTTAGCTCAGTTGGAGCTAGTTCGTTATACTTAGACAATTTTCTTTTGTATCGACAAGTCACTGGAAAGATATTGCCTATTGTAGCCCTTATTACACCCTCAGCCGATCCTATAGACAAGGCCCCTAAACTATAGGATAGTGAGGATGAAACAATACAAGGAAAATATCAACAGTAAATAGAAAAAGTTTACAACAAAATATTCTTTTATTGCCAAAAATATTAACAAAACACGGAAAAGACGGCCTTATTTTTAAAATATCCTATAGCTACTATTCTGAAAGAAAACATTGATATATTTGCGTCGGACTTAAGGTCCTTCAAACATAACGTTGTTACTGGTTGCTCATAACCAAAAAACAGGACTTAAGGTCTTTCAAAGAATAAATTAACAACAAGTTTTACCTATGTTCTCATGACATACCGAACTCAACTAAACTTCACGTAAATTCAATATTTTACAAATATATTTTAAAGTTAAATTAACTTGATCCCAACATAAGGTTATCAAAGAAAACACAAAAAATTACTAAGTCTAACGCAATTAGCATTTACGTTAAATATTACGTCGGCTAATCTATGTAGGCCCCTCTTTCGTGACCTAAATAACTCTTGTAAAACGAACATAACATAAACAAGGATAAAGTTCATTTCTTAGATTCTACATTTAACGTTATTTTCTAACAGTTACATTTATATTGCGGCAAAACAACTTTCAAAAATGATCCTACATATTTACAATTAACAATCTTACGAGTAGTGATAGTTAAAGTGAAGTTAACATTTACTTTACATATTTACAAAAAAACAATCTATCCTGCTTCCTACATCTGACTGACGAGCAGTGATAGCCAACGTGAACTTTACATTACCATTACATTTTTACAAGAAAATATGCATCCTGCTCCCTACCCCTGACCGATGAGCAGTGATGACTAAAGTGAACCTTCGTATTTTTGTTACATTTTTACAAATAAGCACGCATCCTGCTCCCTACCCCTAACCGACGAGCAGTGATGGCTAAAAGTGAGTGAACATTCGTATACAATTTACCAACCTCTTTATAATGAGCCTAGAAACACGGATACAAAGGGGAGGGGTTTACACTTCCAACTCAGTTACGCCCAAATAGTCCATTACGTCATTCTGACACAACTTGGTAGGTTTTCCCAGCCGCTGATTGGACGCGTCGTTGTAGCTCGGCAGTATTCTATTTCTCTACCAATGTGCAAGCTTGAAAGTTCGGCGTGGCATTTTCATATCCCTCCGCCAGACGGCAAACCAGGGTCAGTTGATTTGGCAGAGGGAGGTCAAATAAACATTGGCTAGTTTATTTCCAATGATCGGGTGGAGTAGACCGTCGAGCCGTTCTTCGAGATGTTGTTGCCCAACTCTTGTTTATTAGTGCGTTTGACTCGCCAGCGGCGTAGCCAGGGAATCTGGACGAAGGTACGTTTGAACAGTTACTTAACTTCACTGTTTATAATGGATTTTTCTGAATGTTTGCTTTGAATAATGGTTGGGGCTAGATAGGGCTATAATAGAGAAGAATACTATTATAAGTTTTTTTGGGAGGTTATTTCTGGGGGTGGGTAGTACGTATCTTGGCAATTTTATTAGTGATATAAGGTTAGGTGGGGAGTAATTGTGCAATACAAGGCATTGTATTGTTACACCCTTTTCTCTGCAATAAGCTGTTTCATTAGAAACGTATTTCAACAGGAAATTATCCGGTTTTATTTTGTCTGCGGATGCATAAAATGCTTGATGTAACTTTCTAATATCTTGCACGCTCAAACTACTGCATTTAAACACCAATTTTTTAACCTGTATCATGAACTCATTGTGTTATCTTGGGTAATTGTTTAGAAACATGACGTTTTTTGGCAATATTTTCCTTCATGCTTCATGTTGCCTCCATTTTTTTCTACTATTGTTCTTAATGACACACTTTATAACACCAACAAATTTAATTTGATCTTATACATTCAAATCTATATTCATTTAAACTACAGAAACTCGCTAAACATCCACTAAAGAAACCATATAGACACACTTATTTTCAACACCAACAGCTGGATGAATTTTGAGTATTCTCTTGAAATAACAGTTGTGCCAACTTCTTAAATGATATTTTCATATTTTAAAATTTTTCTATGCTATGAAAATATTCATCAGATCCGAGTAAATAAAGAAAATAGTAGTGACTAACCATCACACCAGAGGTATTTTTCAGCCTGCAAGTAGCCTGTTTATGATACTGTATTGGAATAGAAGCCATATTATTAAATATCAACTAGATATTTTTGAAACTGTTTTATAAAATTTAAATGAGAGAGTTTTGCAAATAATTTTCTGTGCAATTAACATTGTTTGAAACTCTTTACACTTTTTTATATTCAATTTTTTTACCAGAAATAGGAATTTTTGGCACAGTTTTGTTGATAGTTATTATGTATTTCAACCATGATAACATTATGAAGAAATAACTCCATTAAAAAAAATTAGCATGTTTTTAAACTCGGCGACTCAAATAAGCTTTGTGCCCGACCTCAAATAAATATATAGAAAATATTGGCCTAATTTACTGTGGTTAACTATCAAATTCATACATTACCATACGTTTTCATTACAATCATCCAAAGTGACAGATGTAATCTGTTGGTGTAGGGATGTATTAGGGATTAATGCTAGTAACTTTTGAGCTGTCATCCAAGTAAACTAAGGTCGTGAATGTATTATAGTTAGGCATACTGTATTATTATATGTTCATCTAGTAACATGCTGCTTTATTTAATCTTTGCTAAATGAATCATCTCTACGGTAATAGCATTCAGAATGATATGTGAAAAATAACTTTTGTGTACCCACCTGGGATTTAAAGCCAGGTCTCCCACGTGATATGCAAACAAGCTCAAGTTTCTCTGACAGTTTATTTGTTTGTAATCGTTTTTGTGTAGTGGTAGGTAATTTGTTTATGTTAACAGTTTTCTGCTGTCAGTCACAAGAAGCTCGTGTATAGCCTTGAATCATTGGTGTGTACAACAAACACCAACCCACCCCCCTCCTTTCATCAAACAGCAGTCCCTCTTACTGCCTCACACAACTTAGTCGGAAAGATAAGGAATATGTTCTAGGAATCACTAAACTAGGGGGTTCAAACTTGGTAGTTTTGTATTAAAATGACTCAACTACAGATCTAAAATACGTGGTAGTAATTTTAACTCAGGACAAATACATGTCCGGCCTCCACAAAAGTTCCAAGCTCAACTGGCGCTTTGGTGGCCAATGCAGGTATATTTCAGTAATTTTGTGAGGGAAGGGATTCTAGGAGGGGGTCATTTTATCAGTTTTACCCGTTGAGAAATAAATTTGGTCTATGACGAATTTATCCCATTCACGATTGGCCTTAATCTTAATCAAACACAATTTGTAAAATAATTGTGCACAACCAGGCAGATTATCAAGTCAAATCATTAATAGTAATTTTTTCAAACCAATAAATCCTATGACATGACTGTATTTAATTATTTTCTTGTATGTTCATTGTTCTAGTTATTGCGCTCCCCAACATATTTTACTCAACCTAGCTTAACCTGATCATATCATTTTACCTTACTCAAATACTTTACATTCTGCTTCTCAAAAACATTCGACACATGTTTTTCATCAAATAATAATTATTTTACTCTCACCCCAGATATTATTCGCAAACACGAAATGTCTATGTTTAAGAAACCACAGTAAATAGTCAGTAGGATGGGAGCCACCATTATATACACCTCACTCTTTAAACTTTGATTAGTTAGCAATTTCGCTGCAAGAGAAAATATCAGCGTCCCTAAATTCTATTTCAAAGTACTTTAGTCTCGGCCCTTAATAGCTTCCTCTTAGCATAGTGTCAAATAGTTCACATTCATAGTCGTCTTAGTCTTAGTGAAATAATACTTTTTGGATCAAATAATCAATAAAAAAATTAAGACCCTTCCGTCCCTATGATAATACATACCTTCTTGAAACTTGATGGTTTTTCAGTTACGCTTAAATCAAGTTGTTTACAACAATAATAAACCTTATAAATTAAAATTGTAATTATGGTGTTGTTTACTCTGCTAGCTATCAAAACTACAAAACATACTATTTTTGATGTTATTTATGACTAAAAACTTTATGTAGGTATAACAATGACAATAGTTACTGCTTAAGTATGTAGTTTTACATGTTGGTGGTTTCACAGACAAATATCAAATAAAACTAAAATAATTATATTTTATTTGTATCTGATTTAGACCTAAAATGGCGATAGGTATATTTAACTGCGTGACCCTGCAATGACAATAAAGGAACTCTAGTTTCATTAGTGGCGCTTCCAGTGGTCGTCCCTCTAACTCGTTGATTTAGGCTGCGGTTTTCACAGGGAAGGAATTTGGTTGGAAGTGATCCGGTGAAACTTCGGTGTTGTTAAAGGGTTCCTAAGGAAGGATACGTGACCACAGCTCCAGCATGGATCCCGAAGCATTCCTTGACCTGGCCAACCAAGTCGTGAAACTGAAAATGTTTCCTTATTTCGACATTGCTCATTGCGTCTTGTGCGCTCTTCACGTGAGAGAAGATTTGGGAGCTGGTAAGTAGCAAGCAAATAGTTGATCCCCCCCTCCCCCCTACTCCTAAATATATTTGTAGCATTGTTGTTTGTGGATAACACACTTTTTTTTTGTTACGACACATTTAATTGTAAATTGTATTATGAATTACCTTACCACAGCTTAAAATTATATTTGTAATCATAGAGCTATACAACTAACCAATAAATATAGCTTAATTTTATTTGAACAATTTGTCTCTTTGAATATACATTGTTTGCGCTTCATTGAAGTCGAGTGGTCAGCCGTAACAATTGATTGCTAGTGAAATACTTTCCCTTTGTCCGGGATCGCCTTGAACGTATTTATTGTGTACACACAAAAAAAAATCAATATTATCAGCTTACTAATAATTGATACTTTTTAGGACATCAGTAGTGACAAACAAAACATTTTAGTTTTGTTTTCGGAGATTTGTATAATAGTATGTTTTACAATCTGTTAGTGTCATTATTGAATAATATATTTTTTAAACAATGCTGAAATTTAATGGCTTTGATTTACTGGTTATTTTAACATTACCTTTAAAATTGAAGAAACAAATATATTTGATGATTTATGAACGAATTCATTGCTCAAATTAGTTACTAACTCAACAGGCAATTATTTCCTTAGCAACCATATCGGGTGCTAGAAGTTCGATTAATAAAATACGCTAAATGAATATGATGCGAAGTATTTCAAATTATCGTGCCTATACATATTAAAATTGCACAACCAGTCATAACAAAATTGTTTTGTTCCCACCGCATCTTACTACACGTCCTTATTCAATTACACTTGTAAATTACAGAAAATGAAGGTAAAGTCGTATCTACTAGGAGGGAACGTAAACAATTTAGAAAAAGAAAAAAAAATCACCTTGGCAAGCCGGGCCAGATGCACCTGACTTCTAGCCTACGTTTTCACCTTTGCTGGTACAATAGGTAATCAAAAGTTGTCTTATATTAAAATCGATAGGACCCAACAGTTTTTTTTTAGCGGTGAGCATTGATTACATTGATACAATTTTATCATATTATTAGGGTTTATTTTATAGATAGGACTATTACCCGCTTCGGTGGCCACATGATCTAAGGCGTCACTCTCGTAATAGACTAGCCAATGACAGGGAGACAGGTTCGATCCCGGTCGGGTTTAATGAGGGAGATTTTTTCTGATTTTACACTCTCCCTCCACGCAAATGTGGGTGCATTTCCTCTAAATCAAACCTTCCTTCTAATCCTTAACATATTGGAGACATAGCCTAATAACCCAAACGGGCAGTAAGACGCGGTTCTAAAAATAAGCGTTATTTATTTATTTATAGGTATTCATTTTATCTACCAAAAATGGCAGTGGCAGTTCACACGACTTGCCCTATGAATACATGAAAGTATGTCTGGTATCTTCCTTAGCTGTTCCTATGAAAAGTGAAGTGTATGTGACCTTAGTTTGGATGTTGTAACTACTCGCAAACTCCACTGCTAACCGGCGCGAGTTGGGTCCACATTATTTCTGGGCGCCCGACTTGCTTCTTGCTTGTGTTGGTTGGTCTCGTGGTATTTTTGATCTTCTCCCCAGGGAGCTATATCAGTCAAGGGTGGGAGGGGAAACACTAAAGAAGGAGGGGAGGGGGAGTGTGACTACTTGTCTCTCTAGCAGCGGCTAGCGAGAAACTGGCCACAATGAATAAACACTTTCCCCCTCTTCATTGTTGCGATCTATCATTTCCCCTTCTTTTCTGCGACAAATTTGTAACATCTAAACCTAAACTTATCCCAAGCCCGTATGCAACCCGACATTTTCAACGTGGAAACAAATTATAGAACACATAGTGATGTTCTTTAACGGGTTGAGTATTTTCCACATTAATATTATATTTGCGTATAAACCGAACGGGTAGTAAGACGCGGGGCTAATAATAATAATAATAATAATATATTACTTTTCCTACACAGTATCTTATATAACCGGTGTCTGCATATTTCCACTGATTAGGAAGGTAGAATTTCGGAGGAAATGTACCCGAATCTACGTGTAGGGAGGGTGGAAAGCTATTTGGGGGAAACTACCTCTGTGCAGCCTGTATGATCTAAGGAATTCGTTCCCAAACCCTGGGTCGTGACCCAAATTAGGCTTGCAAGGATCTTCCTAAGGGTTGCGGAGATTTTTTTTTTAACTTTATGAAATATTAGATTCACAAACATATAATCTAACTGGTACATACATTACTGAACTACTGCAATACTGACAATAATAACAGTGTTGAAACCCTCCTGTAATCCCGGCTCAAGGACAAGGTCATTCTGATTAGGAAAGCTGAAAGGACTCTTTTTCCTCTTCTGACAATACAGCTAACCACTGTGAACAAGGATTTTCAGTTCAAGATGCTCGGGACTCTGTAATCAGTACTCTCCATCAACAAAACACTCTGATACACTTATTATTAACACGTTATACAATATTATATTCCATTCATCGTAGGAATTGACTTCTGAAAGGCCTTTTTCCCTACCATAAGTCTATTATATAGTAGGATATTGGTAGGAAAAAAGACCTTTCAGAGAGTAATTCCTACCGTGAATGGAATATAGATGTTTTTGGCAGCCTTGTAGGCAATAGGCCAGTATTGCAAGATTAATAACCTATTAGCCAGGTATTAAGGAGTATTGTGAGAGTCTCCTGTACAATAATAGCGCCCTAAAAGTTTTTAAGGGGGGTTGGTTTTCTTCCCTTGTATGGGACCACACAGTGTACCGCCGCTAACGGTATATACTCGTATACCTCTGCTACAGTAGTCCCATGGCTTCTTTGGTGTTGACTGACTGACGGCTCACAGCTTTGAATAGCTACCAGATCAAATGATGTATCCCTACGCCGAACCACATGATCTGAAAAAACATGTGTTTAGCAGCTGTCACTTCTGAAAGTCAAAATTTAGGTTTATATACCTAAATGTTTACTGTCACAAGTCAGCTGTGAGCTGTCAGCACCAAAGAAGCCATGGGGCTACTGTAGGTCTTGGGCCTTGGTGTGGGGGCTGAGTGGTCCCGCATCTCTGTCTGAGGGCTTTCCGGCCACTACAGTAGCCCCATGGCTTCTTTGGTGCTGACTGACAGCTCACAGCTGACTTCTGACAATCAACATTTAGGTCAGCACCAAAGAAGCCATGGGGCTACTGTCAGCTTCATTATAGTGGGCAATGAAAAACTCTGTTTTTGTCACCAGTTTTTTTCACGGGAACATATTGTGGGATTTGATATTTTTTATATTAAAAAAGTTTGGGAAATTGATTTAATTTAGTCGATAACATCTGTCGATAAAAAATAAAAACCCCAAAGATCTCTCCTCAAGAATGAAACAACATTATAGTAGGCCATTAATAGTATTTTTGGTAGGTAACTGAACATCGTAACTAATTCACATTTTCAGTAAAAATTGTGATTCACATTTTGTTTGACTATAAAGTTACTGAAATAATACGGTTAATGATATTTCAATCAATTAATTAAATTAACTTAATAATTATGAGTATATTAAGAAATATAAAATACATATAATGAACCTTAGGATCACCAAGCTGGGATAATATTCATTTAGGTTCTCGTTAAAATGGTTTAGGAATCACTGATCTAAGGCCTCAGCCTCGCAATGGACAGAAATACCGCGAAAAGGAACCAAACCAGGCGAGAGGGGAATAGTATCTGTACCGGGCCCCGATGTTGAGAGGGGATACTAAGAGGATAATACCTGTATTGGGCCCTAATGTTGAGAGAGGTTACTGAGATGGATAAGACCTGTATTGGGCCCTGATGTTGAGAGGGGATATTAGGAGGATTGTATTTTTACCGGGCTCCGAGATTGAGAGGGGATGATAGGGGAATAACCTGTATTGGGCCCTGATGTTGAGAGGGGATAATAGGAGGATAGTATCTTTACCGGGTCTCGAGATTGAGAGGGGATGCTAGGGGAATAACCTGTATCGGGTCCTGAGGTTGCTAAGGGGATATTAGGAGGATAGTATCTTTACCGGGTCCCGAGATTGAGAGGGGATGCTAGGGGAATAACCTGTATCGGGTCCTGAGGCTGCAAGGGGATATTAGGAGGATACTATCTTTACCGGCTCCCGAGGTTGAGAGGGGATGCTAGGGGAATAACCGGTATCGGGTCCTGAGGTTGCAAGGGGGTATTAGGAGGATCGTATCTTTACCGGGTCCCGATATTGAGAGGGGATGATAGGGGAATAACCTGTATCGGGTCCTGAGGTTGCAAGGGGATATTAGGAGGATACTATCTTTACCGGCTCCCGAGGTTGAGAGGCGATATTAGAACGATAGTATCTTTTATTAAGTCAATCTTAGTATTAAAGGAACATTATGTATACCATACCCACCTAAAATAAAACTTAAAATCTCGATTTTATTAAAATTAAAGAAAACAAGGGAAGAGCCAAAACAATAATAAAAAAAAGATTATAGACACTGGATTTAATAAAGATCAGGTGGACCAATACACAAGTTAAAACAACACTGCAAATAGATGGAAATTACTTATACAACACTATCATCAGTGACCGATTCCCATATTGGGCCGTATGATTTTAAAATAAAACAATAATTGGCCTCAAGGCCATTAAAAAAATTAACAATGAAATAAAATTACTACCCAAGATAGTAAGACTTAACCTTTGTTAGTCTTAGAATAAAAATGGCAATAACGTCCGAGGTAGTTAAACAAGACAAAATAAATTAGGTTTTTAGTAATATATTAACATGTTACATACATATTCCCATTATAGATATAAAAACCCATCGAATTGCAGTTTATAGGATGGCCAACCCTGACTAGAACAATGTATTTTTCACAGTCAAAAGGAATTAGGGGGCGGCCAGACTGAGCGCGCAAGCGACTAAAATATAAAATAGAACACATTGGTTGTAATGGGAGGTGGCCACACTGGAGCGACTGATCGCGCGCGCTTGAAAGATAGAACTGTTTCTATTTTTCGAGCGCGCGCGCTTGACCCGGTACAGTCTAGTTTACAGGTGCTAGGCAATATTATTGTATGTTGGTTCATTGAGTGCTAGGGAAACTTCTCATTTTGACATGATATTTGACTTTTTTCTATCAGTGATAGGTTTAACACACTTGCAATGGCCTAATTTAATTGGTAAGACCATAAATAATATAATGTATATACGTAAACCCGATATGTTAAAATACTTCAATATTATAATCAAAGTAGGCCTTTACAAATAAGAATCACCATTAGTTTGGAGAGAGTATGAAAAAACAACAACAATAAATAAGTTTTAAAAATCACCTTCAGTTCACTGAGCCAAGATTCGAACCTTTGCCTCCCAGTCAAAACCTATCAGGGTAACATCTCAGTTGTCTGTATAGATGGTGGAACTCACCATACATATTTTTCAATTTATTAATTGGATGCACTCCTACTTTTTTCTTTTTTATAAATACACAATATTTGTTGTAAGCATTTTCGAGGAGCAGAGATGTACCAAGTGTCTTTGAAAGAGACGTCTTTTCATTATGAACTAGGGACTGCTAATTAATTACGCGCTCGCTCGCCAGTTTGGCCACCCAGTCGCTTGCGCGCACACTCGCTCGCATGCTTGTCAGTCAGGCCGAACCCTTATCCAGAGACGTGCATAGTTGCAAAATAATAAATAAATAAATGAAATAATTAAATTACAACGTCAATTTTGAAACTCTGGGATGAATGGTCATCTTACGAAAACTCTTTTATCCATTATATTGGAACATTGCATTATTTAGACGCTATTAGATCATTGATCAAACAGATGGATCATGGAAACCGTAGATGGCGCTAGCTACCGGACAGGTCTTGCGTAAAAAATCATACGTTTGGAAATATCAGTTTTCTTGAGATCGAGTGAAATTTTTAGTAATATTTTCAACACCAATTCTAAAATAATGTATCAATGTTTATTAGTTATTATATTTTCTTATTTTTGATTATGCAACCGGCGGTTTTCTATTTAAAAATGTCAAAGTTATTGATATTTGATCCCCGTTAAAATTAGAAAAAGTTTAACTTAATCAACATGCTTCTATTATTGAAAAACCTTTTCCGAAAAGAAAATTGCAAAACAATAAAAACTCTTGAAGATAACCGTTTGTTCCCATGGCTCTACATTTCCACGCCAAATGAAAAACTTGGGCCAATCGCCTTAAACAACATTTATCAATCAGAGCCATGCTTGATTCATTATCTTTGATCAAGAGCCGTCCTTAGGGGCCATGTCCCGCCAACATTTTTCCAACTTTTTTAACATGAAAAATTCTATAAAATATTTTGGGAAACATGAATATAAGGTAGAGCACCATATTCTACACGCAGGAAATTATTTGATTAGTTGCACAGTTTTCCAGTTAAGATTATTTATTCCTCGCTCCATACGTCATGCTAGGACTGTATCAGAGCTCTAGTAACTGAATATTGAAGCTGACCAGGGCCAACTCCGAGGGGCCCTCTCAGAGAAGCCACACCCAATGTGAGATGTCTTTCAAGTTCAAACCCCCTATCATTCTGGTGTGAGCCTCACATTAGCGAATGGGGCTACTCTAAGCGGGCCTACTATACGATACAATATTTTTTATGCGTTTGTGTTATATGCTAAGACCTAAGAAGTAAGATGACGTGTGAACATTATTCATTAAAATTACTAAAGCAGATTCTTCATTAAAAATTACATTTTATTAATTAAAACTGCAAGAAAAACTTGAAATTAAATTGTTAGGAGCACATCAGCCTAATGTATTTACATTTATGCAGGCGAATGGCAAGAAAAGATCTTTTTCTAATGCTTGGTTTGGTAAACATTTATGGTTAACGGTGAGTGAAAAAACCCAGCTTATTTGGTTTTTATTGTTTATTATTTGGTGGTGAGGACCTGACTAGACCTAGACTAGATGGTATCA
The DNA here is from genome assembly GCA_902151425.1 of Timema shepardi. Taxonomy (NCBI): domain Eukaryota; kingdom Metazoa; phylum Arthropoda; class Insecta; order Phasmatodea; family Timematidae; genus Timema; species Timema shepardi. The sequence continues at coordinate 81,071 of CABFVX010002818.1, read as the reverse complement.
TGGTTTAAACACTGCAACAGACCGTGGAACAAATCGTATCATACGTCGTCCAGCTCATGCACGAATGCCTGGTATAAGGTAAAGTTCCGAATGAAAACGGAGTGAGGTAGTCATTCTGAGCAAGAATGACGACAAGGACCCTCTGATTCCTAAATCATATAGTCAAATATGTCTGCTTAACGTCTGTGGAAAGTTGCAGAAGAAAGTGCTATCCGCTAGACTCCAGAAGCACAGGGAAAAAATGGGAATAAACCAAATACTTTTCGGGATTTAGGAAGGGAAGGTCCACCGAGGATGCGATCAGCACGGCTATGAGCCGCAAGATGAAGCAAGAGAAAAATACACATTCGGGATCTTCGCGGGCATACCAGGGGCTGAGGTGTCCGGAAGCATTTATAAGTAAATAACTGATGAAGGTATTGCCCCAAGGATCGGTCTTTGGGCCAATATTTTGGGATGTGGCGTTAAAGCCTGGGTTGTAGGTAATGGAATCGCTCTCTAGGGCAACAGGATTGGTGACCTTTTCGGACGATCTCTTGATAATCGTGTCTGAAAAATCAAGAGTTAAACTTGAAACAAAATTCAACCATGTATTGGTGGAACTGGATATATGGTGCAAGAAAGTGAAACTCAAACTAGCACCCGCTCAGGTAGGCACTACAAAGAAATACAATTCTGAGAATTGATGGACAGGTGGAGCAAGATGACCAGATGCTTAAGCGTGACATTTGATGAGAAACGAAACTTAATAATAATATAATATTTAACACCGCGTCTTACTATCCGTTCGGGTTATACGCTTTAAGTACTAATCACTCTAATAGATTAGGAATTGGGAAGGTTTAATTAAAGGAAATGAACCCGCATTTGCGTAGAGCGAGAGTGGAAAACCATTTAGGAAAAAAAAGTTCACCCGACCGAGATTCGAACCTCGATCTCCCCGTCCTCAGCAGTCGAGCTCAACACAAGCGCAATAGAAACAGAGTAGAATAATGGGACCTTTTATATAATTTCAAAACGAAAGGCCATAGAAACAAGATAAATAAATGAATAAGTTGCATTTGTTCATTGGTTAGAGTAATACATTATACTACACGCTATTTATTAACCAGAGTCATGCATGATGAGCTTACATGATATTTGATTATTTGCTATTGATCTATGCTTCATAAATATTTGTATTGATGTATTTACAAGACACTCATTGATTGGAGCTATGCTTCATAATTACACTATATTTTATCTTTGTTTATTGATACATACATAATTACATGACCTTCATTGATCAGAGCCATGCATGACATTTTATCATAGACCTGAGTCTTGCACAAAATTTGATAATAGTCATTGATGACATTTGGCTATTGTTCGGAGTGATCCATGGTACTTACATGACATTCATTGATCAGAGTCTTGTTTGGAATTTGTTGTTCGGTCATCGATATATGTATCTTACTTACACGGCATTTGATCATTGGCCATTGACCTATTCTTCATATTTAGATGACATTTAATCATGGATTATATAGCCGGTCATTATACTAAATATATATATATATACAATATGATGCCTGGATTAAGGATATATTTTTATATATCCTTAACATAACCCGTCATTCACACGGTTTGGTGTGAACAGCACGTGACTGCCTAGTCGACCACGAGTTATTTTAAGTATATTGGGGCATGTTGTCGCCGATCCTAACCCGGATATGATGACCCTCACCCGGACACGCTGGTCCTCACCCAGACACACTGGATTTCACCCGGATATATTGGACCTCGCCTGTACACACTGACCCTCACCCGGACACGCTGGTTATCACCCAGGCACGTTGGCTCTTACCCAGAGCCAATGATTCTTACTTGGACAGGCTGGCCCTCACCCGGATGTGATGGACCTCACCCGGATATGCTGTCCCTTACCTGGACACGCTGGTCCTCACCTGGACACGCTGTCTCTCACCTGGACACGCTGTCTCTCACCCGGACACACTGGTCTTCCCTGGGCACTCTGGTCTTCACCCGGACACGCTGGCTCTCACCCGGACAGGTTGGCCCTTGCCAGGACACGCTGGCCCTCACCTGGACACGCTTTCGCCTACCCGGACACGCTGGCCCTCACCCGGACACGCTGGTCCTATCTGGACACGCTGGTCCTATCTGGACACGCTGTCCTTCACCTGTGCACACTGGCCCACACCTGGACACGCTGGCCCTCGCCCGGACACGCTGGTCCTATCTGGACACGCTGTCCTTCACCTATGCACACTGGCCCTCCCTCAGACACGCTGGTCCTCATCCATACACACGCCCTCACCCGGATACGCTGGCTCTCGACCGGATATGATGTCCCTCACCCGGACACGCTGGTCCAATCACTACATTACCATGAACTCGGTCTGGGGTCCTGCTGACCGCTGTCCGTGTATATATAGGGGTTGTAGTCACAATATGGAAGTATTCATATCCAAAACATTGGGTTTTTGAAGAAAATGAGCCCAGACTCTTTTCTATGTCATTTTACTTTTAAGTTAGCGCACCCCTCCCCCTGTTTCGTACAGACCCCCGGAAAGTAAGGATGGTCTAGCTATCTGCTAAACAAAGAGAAAAAAGAGGGCAAATAAATGGCAAGTGCGTCGGCCTCTCAATCGGCCCCTAATTTCGTTACACTACCCCTTCCTTAAGTTTTTTAGTGCCGAACAGATATCATTGATCTCCGGGCTTGTAATAATCGCGGGAAACTTAATAACTTTACTGACTTTTGACAGTTTCATTGCTCTGTGACCAGAAGATCCAAGTAACAATACTCTGGTGTGTTGTAAGTCTTAGTAGTCTACCGGGGCATAATGGACATGCCCGGTGCGTATCTTTGGTAGCCCCCCACTATATAGTTCCCTTCGTTCACCATTGGTACTCCCAAAATCTGTTACTCCACAATCTTATAGGCCTATGCACCTTATAATTTATTGTACTCGTGTCATCATCCAGTACAAAACACTATATATATAAATATAAAATATACAATAAGTATATGCAAAGTCTTCATTGGTTTTGTCATCTCAAATAAGGTATATCCGGTTATTAACTTTCTCACTGTCCGTTGCCTTCTTCAATCGTCAACTGGTATAGCTTGCAAACAAAGTCGTTTACTTATTGCTCTTCCAGCACACCTTCACTTAATCCTCAGAGGTGATCCGGGACATCCTACTACAAACAACAACCTTATTTGACTGTCGTCACTAGTCACGCATTTAGCCGAAATAATTTTACTTTGTTGCACTCTGTGGGCCATGGCTAATAACAATTCGTGTATCACTCTTGACATCGGTACAGTATGTTTAAACCAAACAAAGTCCACACATGTCGATCCTATATTTCAGTTGAGAACATTGTCCAGAACATTCATCATGATATTTACCTCACTATCTTCATCGCCTAGGTCACCGTCTTTTTCATAAACATAGCTACTAGCAGCGTCACCACCAAAAATGATGTCACTACTAGCGTCTTCACCAACAGTAGCGTTGTCACTAACAGCTTTTACGAATAGCGTCTTCACCAACAGTAGCGTCATCCACAGCTTCCAATTCTGTCTCATGCTTGAAGCAAGTGCGCCGATTCTCATGAGAACCCTCTACACTCACTCGACTAAGCAGCATCAAACGCAGACCCATAAAAGACCCCAAAAGGACTCGAACTGATCTTGCTCACAACAATCAGTAGCCAACTTCTCGAACTGTTGGCTCACGGGTTCAATTCAAGTCGTCTCCAGCTTTACCGCACACTGCGTCATGTTTTCACTAGCTGACCGTAATGGTGTCCCCAATGGCTTGACATCGACCCCTGTCTCTTCGAGAAAACAAATTTGCTCCTTTTTGATGATATCGCTAAATTTAAATTCTTCTTTCATGCTGTTTGATCCGCCATATTGTTCAGTAACACAATCTGTTCCACCATATTGTTGTTGTTCAATGCTGCAGTTTGTTCCGACAAGGCTTGAATAAGGGCTGCCAAACCCTGAATATCCATGGCCATTTTTCTTGTTGTCAATCAAATAACACACCGCCAATATCCCACTGACACCAATGTAACGCGTGACCGGTGAGTTGCGGGCCGTTCGAACTAAACCGTTGAGCCATGAGTTCTTTTAAGGATACTGTTGCACGTTGTTGGCGTGATCGAAAATGCGCACGAAATAATCAAGGTTTCGATTAATAATTTTAAAACAAACACATACATTGACTTATCTGCAATTTAAACATTTAATTAATGAAAGAATAAAAGTAATAATCAAGTATGTAAATGAATAAGCGCATAAAAAAGAGTAAAGTAAAATTAAATAAACGACTAATTAAACATTTAAATATCAGTCTTATAATGTTAAGTCACTACACAATTTACGGTCTATGTCTACGCCAACTGTGTCATTAACGTAAGTCCTCCTCTATTCACCAACACATTAGTTCGCACACATCGCGCAGACCTGAGCTCTATGAACACTGGACATTCCGGTCCTCACCCGGACACGCTGACCCTCACCTGGATAAGTTGGTCCTCACCCGGACACACTGGCCCTCACCTAGACACGCTGTTCCTCACCCGGACACACTGGCCCTCAACTAGACACGCTGTTCCTCACCCGGACACACTGGCCCTCACCTGGATAAGTTGGTCCTCACTCGGACATGCTGGACCTCAACTAGACACGCTGGTCCTCACCCGGACACACTGGCTCTCAACTAGACACGCTGGCCCTCACATGGATAGGCTGGTCCTCACCCGGACACACTGGCCCTCAACTAGACACGCTGGTCCTCACCCGGACACACTGGCCCTCAACTAGACACGCTGTTCCTCACCCGGACACGCTGATTATCACCCGGACATAGTCCACTCACTACACTAACCTGATCTAGGACTGGAGTTCACCTGCTGACCACTGGCCTTGTATAAATAGGGGTTACAGTCAGAGGCTAGAAGTCTCCGTTTTCAGAATACTGTGTTTGAAGAAAATGAACCCAGACACTTCTATATGTGTCACTTTTCTTTCAAGTAGGCTACACCCTGCACCCTCTAAACCTTCTGAAAATCAGGATGGCCTAGCTACTTGCTTAAAAAAAAAAGAGAGAGAGAGAGAGTGAACAGTGAGATTAAACAAATGGCAAGTGCGCCGGCCTCTCATTCGACCATAATCTCGTTACAGTATTTATATGATCATTCGTCATGATCTATACGCCATACTTATAATAAATTTGATTGGTAATCAGAGCACCATTATTACATTATGTTCTTCCATCTATAATAGCTATGCATCACACTTGCATGACATTTGTGCATTATCCGGCGATCAAAGCCATGACTAGTACTTAGACACACCTCTCGTCCTTATACGCTCTGCTACCTCTGTTAGGTCTTGGGCCTTGGTGTGAGGGCTGGGTGGTCCCACATCTCTGTCTGAGGGTTTTCCGGCCACTACTCTATCTGATGACTAGATCATTGATCGAAGTGGTGCGTTTATGATCAGAGCTGTACCGCATAATTATATGACATTTGATCATTGTTCATGTGTCAAACTTTCATGCCATGTATCATCGCCCATAGATCTGAGTCAGACATATATTTTTATCACTGTTCAGAACCTTACAAGACATTCGTTCATTGGCCAGAGACAGGCATAGGTAATCTTCAGCCAATGATCAACGTCATAAATCATTCTTGCTTGGCATTCGTCATACTATCTACATACATTAATATATAGCTAGAACAATAAGGGGAACTTACTCTCTCCTATTCACGCGTGCTGACCATTTCCCATGAATATAGAACATTCAGGATTGCACACACGTTTGATGTGAGAACGTTGCCTTCTTACTGCATTTGACATTCATAGTACATTCCCTTCATACAGATGATCTAGCATCCGTGATTGCATGATCTTAGATGTAGGACATTGACTCTGACCAATAATCAACACCTTTAAAACCTACACGTGGTTGTTGTCGACAGGATAAATCCTAGTACCGCTCTCTGATAGGATATTATGACGATCAGCCCAATAGTACAAGAAGCACAATATCTTTCTTCCTGAACTTGGGAATGCGACCATGCTATGATTTCTTGGATCGAGATCCGTGATTTTCCACTCTCTCAACCCATATGTGACTTAGATAAATATGTCTGCGACATGCATGACCATGATAAAACCTATAGCTATGATGCCTTTATCTCATCAAGTACAAATTTTGTATAAGTAAGATATATATGGTTCTGGTCATGATCAAGTTCAAATATCGTATAAGTACGATGCACCAATATGACCAGGACATGCGCCCTTTGTAAACCAAGCTAATCCGATGAAGATTGTAAGTTTATTTGGAGAGTTATCAAATGCACGTATTAATCCTTCTTGCATCACATCTGCCAATAATTAAAACTGGGATTGAGGAATATCCTAAAGCTGGCACTTTGCCAATATGTGTAGACCTAGTTTATGTGTACAAATGAGTTCTGAACTTAGCATATCCTGATGTTTGAACTTAGCATAACCTGGAAACAGACCCCTGAACTTGGCATGATAGATACCTGCATCTTGATTAGTCCCGATGATCCCGGCAGTTCCACCTAAGCAAGATCATATCCTGTTGATAGGTTAGTTTCATAAATTAATGATACATTCATAATTAAGTTTTATCCTTATCCATAAATGGTTAGATAAATGTTAAAATTAAGTTTTATTCTTTTCTGTGCAATCAGATGAATAACAGATATGATTGTAAGTCAAATACAAGTTTTGTGGAAGTTTAACGAATGGTCCTGATCAGGATCATAAAGTACATATCGTCTACGTATGATGCATGGCTCATATAAATAGATGTTGACAAATTACAATAAAATTATTGTAAAATTATTATGTTCGAGTATTATCAAGTACAAGTGTCGGTGAATTTTGCATGGCTCTAATATTATTACTAGCACCGCGTCTTACTACCCGTTCGGGTTATACGCACTTACACTAATGTGTAATGGTGGGGTAATTGTGAGATGAAATGAAGGACCTACAGTTTAACGTGGAACCCGAACCACGGTGAAGGCCTGGCATTCCCCACATTTCACAAGATGTCTTGTCAGAGGTGAAGGAAGGGTTTGGTAATCAGATAAATCTTTGCCGGGACCGAGGATTGAACCCCGGCCGCCAGCATAGAAGTCTGACACCTTACCCCTAGACCACCTATGGCTCTAATAAAATTCAAATATCCTCCATGGCTATAAAGTTGTAGTTACATTTGTTAGACCACTTTCTCTAAAGAGGTACACAACTGACAAAAGTTTAGGAAACAATCTCTTACATAGGCACTCTCGGTAAAATATGATTGCAACTCCCTGTTTGACTAAAATTGTACACCCTTCTTAATTCTTGAATAGAAACAAAACTAAACCAATAGAATGGAAATTTAAATAATATGTGTTAATTCTATATCAGCATATTTTCAAATGGCCAGATACACTAAATATGGATGTTTTAACTTTTTGTTTAATTGATTTATGATAAAAACTCAATGAGATATTTGCTATTAATCAATAAATAAATGGTAGGCCTACTGTGCACTGCACACAATTTCTCTCTCCTTTCTCTAAATAATTATATTTTAAACTGATCAAGTATTTTGGTTAAGACTTAGATAAAACCTCTGGATTGCTATACCCAGTATATAAATTGAAAACCTGTAGTGGATTAAATATATTATAAAAAATTGTGGTTAAATTGAATCGCTTTAATGTTCAAACGTCTGGTTAAATTGTGCTTAGAGCGCACAACAAAGTGTCACATATAAAGTTATTCACATACATTGCAATAACATCATCATAAAATTGAAAATAAAAACATGTGTTGACGATAGTCTAAAAACACACAAACAACATTAAAATGTAATTACAATGTTGGACAATAAATTAAGGATAAAAACCAAGTTTCAATTCACCACTGATGTTGAATAGTTAAATCATTTGGTAAAAAGGTTAGTTGAGTATTCCAGTTACAACAATTGAACATTTTTTTAAAGTATAGGAGTATCAAATCCAAGTCTTATTTTGTTTCATTTGGTAAAAAGGTTAGTTGAGTATTCCAGTTACAACAATTGAACATTTTTTTAAAGTATAGGAATATCAAATCCAAGTCTTATTTTGTTTCATTTGGTAAAAAGGTTAGTTGAGTATTCCAGTTACAACAATTGAACATTTTTTTTAAAGTATAGGAGTATCAAATACAAGTCTTATTTTGTTTCAATCCCGTTACTCCTTTGTTTGATATTCAGTGATTAGAAGAATTCTGATTCAAATCCTGCCTACATGTTTTGGTATACTCGATAGCATATTCATGGCCACTGTAAAATGAAATTAAAGAACCATGATGATAAATTTTTATTTAACATGAGTGTAAATCCAGAAAACTATTGTATAATAATGAATTTTAAATACAATATGACAAACAAACAAACAAACAAACAAACTTGCCAAAGTCGTTGAGTGAGACACAAAGTGTTGTATACGACTGTAAGATGGAGAATGACCAGGGTGTGGTTGGAATAAACGGGTTGATGGTAAAAACAAAACAAAAAAAAACTAACGAAATAGCTGTATGGCAGCGTAAAGTTAATATGAGCACTGTGTTAACAGTTGGTAGGGGAACGACTAATGAAACGATGAATGAACGATAGTCAGAAAGAGCAAGGATAGATAGATTTATTGGAAAGATATAAAAGTGAGGGAACAGGAAACTAATCTTCTCCACTCCGGCTCGGACGGGTCACTATCTATATTGAAAGGTAGAGCAGGATAATCGAGGTTATAGGATTTTGATGTTTTTAGGTAAATGTGTTAATGCGTTCACAAGAACTTGGTTAAATGGTTGTATTATTATTATTATTATTATTATTAGCACCGCGTCTTACTACCAGTTCGGGTTATACGCACTTACGCTAATGTGTAATGGTAGGGTGATTGTGAGATGAAATGGAGGACCTACAGTTTAACGTGGAATCCGAACCACGGTGGAGGCCTGGCATTCCCCACATTCACAAGATGTCTTGTCAGAGGTGAAGGAAGGGTTTGGTAATCAGATAAATCTTTGCCGGGACCGAGGATTGAACCCCGGCCGCCAGCATAGAAGTCTGACACCTTACCCCTAGACCGCCAGGTCACCAAAAATGGTTGTAATTGTTCATTAATGATTGATTTATTTTGGAATAAAGCTTCTTGTATGAAAAAAAAAATTCAGCTGTATTTAGTTTTGTACCTTTGTGAGATATGTGAAGGGGTTCCATACATTGATCTATTGATTTGGGTTGGTGGTTGAAGTTTTTTAGATGGTCTGCAAATTTCAATTTTGCCCTTAATCTTAGGGTTAGATATCCAATTCCAACCCCCGCCCCCGGGTCAACCCTATAAAAACCCTAGATACCAAGTTTTAGACTGATCGGTAAAATAGTTTAGGCACTAGTTGGAGGTACAAACAGAAAGTCAAAAACCACTTTTTTGGATTCGGGGGGTCATAGAACGTCAAGATTCATCAAAATCTTGAGTTTGATTTTTTTGATGATCAAAATACTTTCTCTACCTGTAAGATGGCGAGAAAGTAAAAATGGAAAATTTTCTTATGTGTCTATAAATTTGCACTCATACTCAGACCATATTTGACACTAGAAATTATTATGTAATTGTTTTTATGTTAATCACATAAATATTTATTTCACGTGTCCACTATTGCGTATAGTGACAAAAGTCACACACAAACTAATTGCAGTGGGATGATCTTGGTCTTTTCAAATGTCAAGGCTGTATATTTGTGCTCCTGTATGATTAAGGCTGTATCAATCTTTATCATGGTGTTGATTCTGTTATACTTCTGCAGCTGTTGTCATGGAAAGATAAGGTTTTAAGATAACTTCTGGAAGTTTAAGAACCTTTCTGAATTCACAGATAACACCTAACCGAGAGAGATGCGAGATGCGGTAATAAAGGTCAAATCAGGCACCACGGTGTGCTGTGATTTACTGTAGTATATTTTAGAAAAGATTGGCATTGAGACCAGTGACATTATATTACAAAATTATTAAATAAAATGTATAAAAATCATATTTTAAAGCAAAACACCATTAAACGGACCCTGATTTCACTTTTGTAAAGTTGTTTTAGCACCGTGTCTCACTACCCTTTTGGGTTATTAATTAGGCTAGTGGTTTTAGGAATGAATATGACACCTTAACTCGGTCAATAGCATGTTATTCTACTGATCCAAGGGTCCCAGATTCGATTCCCGGCATGGCCAAAAATTTATCAATGGTGAAATATGGGTTTACTCTTTCATAGTGATAAATTAACGGCCGTGGACTGGATGTTATGCCTGTCCTAGTCTTAAGTTAGATTATAAGGCATATGAAGCTACGACAGGTAGTGAAATGGCTTGAATAAAAAAAATGACCCAGGCCATAGGCTGGAAACAGTAATGGATGTAAGTTTTGGGGATGGGGACGGTTATATTTATGGTTAGTATACCCGCATTTTCATGAAGGGAGAGTGGAAAACCATTTTGGATAAACCACCCTCGCTACACCTGACTGAGATCTGAACCTCAATCTCCCTGTCATCGGCAGTCTAGTTTACTGTGAGAGTAGCACGTTAAACCACGCAGCCACCGAAGCGCATTAAGTTAAATATGAAGAATATTGCACTTGCGATTTTTGGTTTGAACTTAAGTATGTTCTTTACATCCCAGTTAGTCGTCTATGAGACTCTAAAAGCTCTTCAAACTAAACCATCCTTTATTATTCTTTCTACCGGACCTTTGGAACTCGTGGTTACCTCCTGGATATTATTGTACTTGGGCTCTCCCGAATTCTTGGATATTTTTTCATATAACTACAAGAATAATGCCAAACATTTCAGGTACCTATGGTGAGATTTCATGTTAATTTCCATTAGTTTACTTAAATTTGCTCCAATCTTAATTTTTTTCGGTCACACTCCTTGTTTAGGTTAAAACACGGAAAAAAATAGATTAAATTTGAATTTATAAGAATTGTACCCGCAATTACATGGAGTAAGATGAGAAAACTACACAAGAAAATACAGCCTCAATACTCCCAACCAAGATTTGAACCCAAATCTATCAGTGTTAGTACAGTGTATTGCGAGAGTGATGCCTCTAACCATTTGGCCACCGGAAGTGGTGATCTCAAGTGGTTATGTCAATATGATGCCCTGACAATCTTAGTTTGAGACTGTATGGTGAAAAGAGATCAAGTCGGACAAAGTGCCCAAGATGACAAACCTAGTTGATCCCAAGGTCATACTGAAAGTAAGACTACAACTGAGACGATTACTAAAGATACGATTACCAAAGCCTTTCCCATTTTAATTTTTGCTGTGGTGAGTTATTGAATTATCGTACAGGCTTATTTTACTCCCCAACAAAAACAAGGAATGTGAGTTTAAGTCCTGCATGATAAAATTGAGCATCAAGTTTAATTTGATCTACTAAATTAATCAATAGGGGTGTACAAAGTTTTGAAATATTGAACTCGAAGGTGTAATAGGCCAATACTTTGATTTGTCACCCACAATAACCTTTTCATCTTCAAAAAATTTCCAAGGAATAAGAAAATTTTGATATATTATAAACATATTAGAATATTTCTCACTAAATGAGACACACAACATAGTATAATAATTTCTAGAAAAGTCACTAAACAGTATTTTTTTCACCAACTAGTGATTAAATGAAGTCTATAACGAAAGAATAAATACATTCAAATATGTTGACATGAAATAATAAAGAAAGTGGGCTTTGATTTTTACTAAAGATTAGCAATCCTGCACGGTGTTGCCCGTGACTCACTGTGATATAAGAGTTATATAAGCAACCCCCCACTCCCCTACACACACAAAAAATAGTTTAGAATTAGAGTTGATTTCATACACATTTTTTTCCTAAGCAGGATGTGGCATATTTTTTTATCACAGTTATCTCTGAAATGTAATTTTAAACCAGATTAACGATATTTTCTTCAAAAATTTGTTAAGAATAGCCTAATTAAAAACTAGTTAAAAATCTAAAAATCTAGCTTCGAGGTGCATTTGGACCCCTTTCTGTCCACCTATGTTAAAAATTTTAAATATCTGTGTGCCATAGATTTGGCTGGGCAACACACACAAATAAACACACACACAGACAAACACTTCCTTTTATTATTATAGATGTGTCAGATCTTATATCTCTTGAATCTGAAACTTAATTTCCTTTTGAACCTTGAATCCAAATTTGAATCCTCGAAATCTTTAAAAATATACAATTTCATTTAAAGTGAAAATATTAAAAATTTAATCTGAAAACAAAAATGTTGTTTAATTGTGGTATTGACAATTAATGCTATTATACTTTCCATGTCTATTACCTCATAAACAACAAAGGGAAAACTTTTTTTTTTAAATCAACTATTTTAATACATTTGTCATATTAATTTATTTTATTTTTCTCCCAACTACAAAAAAGTTTAATAATTCCTTTTACCAATTGCTTAGTCAACAAACTTTAAATTTGCCTTTGTTTCACAGGCTTCAAGACTCGCTTTGACTTGACTTGGCATTTAAAAAAGTGACTTTCTTACACTCCAACTAATTAATAACAAACCAGCTTCATTCGCCGCATGGTCTAACATGCTACTTTCGTGTTATAGTATACTGCTGAAGATAGGGAGACCATGGTTCGATCCAGGTCGGGTGCACTGAGGTTTGTTTTTCCTAAATGGTTTTCCACTCTCCCACCGCGTTAATGTGAGTGCATTTCCTCTCAATCAAGTTTTCCTAATCCCTAACTCATTAGTGTAACTTGTACATAGATGTATAACCCAAATGGGAAGGAAGATGTGGTGATAAAAGAAAATCAATAGCGAACAGAGAAAATAACCATCCCATAATCCTAACATAATAATGAATATCAACTCACGGGATGTAAATCGTTGTAACAACGGGGTTGTCCGTATGAAGAAGACCACATTCAAACTAATTTAAATTAGTTAAAAATGACGCTTGTCTTAGCGCACCAAAGCTGTACCATCGAGCTAAACATATGGACAGTGCTGTACTAACAATGATTTGCAGCCTGAGCGATATTATTAATCGGAATTTCTCATTAATTACAATCATGTCTTGTGTACTTGAAAGCATAACAGACCTCTTGAGTCGCAGAGATGAATGTGGTATCTGATAGCTCGTGATACTGGTCGCTCATATGTAGCTGATGATTCCACACGTCCCTCACAGACTCAGCCTTAAGCTATAAATGAAGAACGACCCGACCCGTAGCATGGGACAGCTCCTGGATAGCTCAGTGGTTGAGTGGGTTCGATTCCCATGTTTAAGTGTCATTTTTCAACTAATTTAAACTAATAATAAATAGTGCAACAAAAATTTTAATTGGTCCCTCTTTAAGAAATATGAACATTATAAAAAATATAGTGCACATCCATCCTGAAAACAAGGACAATACGATGCACAATTAAATTCAAGGTGACCTGGCGGTCTAGGGGTAAGGTGTCAGACTTCTATGCTGGTGGCCGGGGTTCAATCCTCGGTCCCGGCACAGATTTATCTGATTACCAAACCCTTCCTTCACCTCTGACAAGACATCTTGTGAATGTGGGGAATGCCAGGCCTCCACCGTGGTTCGGATCCCACGTTAAACTGTAGGTCCTCCATTTCATCTCACAATCACCCTTCCATTACACATTAGCGTAAGTGCGTATAACCCGAACGGGTAGTAAGACGCGGTGCTAATAATAATAATAAAATTCAATGATGTTAAAATAGCCATAGGCTAACTTTTTTTTTGAGGAGTTTGTTAAACTTGTTGTTTGCTTACCTTAGCTCAGTCAATAAAGTGTTTGTCTACTGAGTTAAGGGTCCCGTGTTCAACTCCAGGCGTGGCTGAGAAAAATATAATTGATTACACCAAATATGGGTTTCTCCTTTGACAAATACCTGGGTGCTGTGTATTTTCTAGATTTAAGTTAGTATATAGGTCTTGCACTGATATTATGAGTTTGTTCAGAAAGTGTGTGTTAAATACATTTTATAATGAAAATAAAATAATAATTGTTATTTCATGTCCATATAAAATTAATACTAGTGTCACTGCACATAAATAGAAAAAAAAACCTGTGCCATGCATGGTTTTTAAATATTTTTTTTTGTGATCCGAGTCTCGATAGGTGTAGCCTGTGTTTTACTTCTTGGGGTGCAGTAATTCAAATGCACTGCTTTAACATAGACACGCCGGCTTGTCGCCACAACAAATGTCTCGCCATAAACTCCCGACACATTGCCAAGTAATTCGGCTCTTCTTGACTTGTTTGATATTCACCTACGTTACAACATAAATCTGGAATCTAATCAAGACCTTTTCCTTTCATTTAAAAAGTTTTTGTTCAAATTCCTTAATGTCCGTTACAAATATTCACCCTGTAAGGAAAGTTAAACTAAAGCTTTCATCTACTGAAGAGATTTTTTTTATCAACCCACACCAGTGGCGGCATGGTCCAAGGCGCTATTCTCACAATAAACTAGACTGCTGAAGATGAGGAGACTGGGGTTCAACCCCATTCGGGTGTATCAAGGGTGGTTTGTCCTAAATGGTTTTACACTCTTCCTCCACACAAATGTGGGTGCACTTCCACTAAATTAAATACTTTCCCTAATACATCAGTGTAACTAGTGTACAGGCATATAACCCAAGCATCTATAAAAAAGTTATTTTATTTATTTTTGTTACAAAAACTGTAAAAATATGAACCTAAACTCATTATTCTTTCCATCCCTCCTTGAGCGCATGTGCCGGTACACGATTTGTGTGCACTCTGTTCAAATAAAATATATTGCACTTCATACTTTAGTGATGTGTTGTAACGTTTTATAATGTTCAACTAAACCAGGGGTGTCCAACTTGAAAGTGCCACAATTGAATCCACGACTTTAGTGGCAGACTGAATCATAATCAAGTAAGGGGTGGGAAAAAAAAGGGACTCACGCAGACACACAAGTTATTAGAAAAAATAAAACACAATTAACTTTATTACCTTAGGTGACCTGGTGGTCTAGGGGTAAGGTGTCAGACTTCTGTGCTGGCGGCGGGGTTCAATCCTCGGTCTCGGCACAGATTTATCTGATTACCAAACCCTTCCTTCACCTCTGACAAGACATCTTGTGAATGTGAGGAATGCCAGGTCTCCATCGTGGTTCGGATTCCACTTTAAACTGTAGGTCCTCCATTTCATCTCACAATCACCCTACCATTACACATTAGCGTAAGTGCGTATAACCCGAACGAGTAGTAAGACGCGGTGCTGATAGTAATAACTTTATTACCAAATTATCACAAGTTTTTTGAGCTTTCCTTTTCCTACACAAGTCAAAACTTTCAGCTTCTCAACTAAAAACATCAATTTTTACTACAATACTGTATATTATTTTCCAAGAAACTTAATGGTGCCGCGAAACAAGGCAGCACAGGGCTGCATGAAGCCCGCGGGTTGCCATTTGAAAACCGCTGGTCTCCAACGTGAAAGTACAACAAAATTGTTTCTGACTCATGCTCTGCTGTGATTTTAAAATAAGATTTATTTACATCCCTAATTTTTCTTGCTATACTAAGTTTTAGTGATGGTGTTCCAACTATAGCAACACAACCGTACCGTTTAGCAGCAGGAAGGGAACTTGAAAGAAATGAACCCGCATTCAACTTAGGCTTGGATGAAAAAAAACCCACTGTGATATAAAACCATACGTCTATCTATTTAATTTGGCATTCAATTTCTAAACATACTGATTATACTAACATGCAACTTACAAACTAAGTTAGTTTAGAAGACACAACTACTCCTATTGCTCTAAATTCCTCGTTGTGAAAGAGGAAACTCAAATTTGACCAATAATACATATTTCAGCCATGTCAAGAGTCAATGTTAGTGTTCAATAGATACACCAATGATTTTGCTAAGATGTCAGACAATATACCAAGAGCACTCAGTAAAACCTCCATCCTCCTATTTAATAGTCTAGCATGCCATCACTAGGTCTAACTCTGTCGGCAATACACTTGTTCCAGGGGCCCATGCGTTCTCCCGCAAACACCCCATGTCATGCTGGCTGTCTACCATGCTGGTGGTGTTTGCCGGCGGCATGTTGTGCAATGGACTTCTCGGCGAACCCATACTGGCGCCCCTCAAGAACACCGGACAACTGGTTGTGGCGACTGTGGTTTGGTGAGACATTTAGCTGAAAGCAAGAGTTATATTTGGGATATTTAATATGTTCTTCTAAATACAAGATTAAAGAGGCACACATCTTGCAAACCGACTCGATATAGATTGTCACACTTAACATTGCATCCAACACTAGTGACAGGACCTGAATAATATTATAACATAAACAGATTCTAAATTTATTTTATGCTTTAAGTATACCAACTTAACCAATTGGACAAAGGGAGCACCGCAAGCCCAAGGCCAAATATATCATGGCAGCTGCAGGATAGGGATAACAAGGAGGCGGTGACTGATCATTTGGATCACAGGGATAGTGTGGATAGGTCAAGTACTTGTTTGGTGGGGGAGAAAACAAACGAAATGTCAGGGCATTTAGTCAAAAATAAGGAAAAGTCATAAAATTTAAATACTTGACTAATTCTACACCTAAACATTTAAACAAAAGTAAGAGATTTTGTTTTCTCGATGTTAACAAAATGTATTGCCTAGATATGTTATTCTAACATAAGATGGTTGTACAGGATTGTTTTATAACATATTTACACAGGAATACAAATAATAGATAAATCAATAAATAGTGGAAAAATAACTTAAATTGTTTATCTCTAGTACCGGTTAGGAGTGTTTTCCAAAATATTTAATAATTACATTAGGGAAACAATTGCCATTCACCAAGAAAAAGTGTAAAAGGTTTAAACTGGGAATCTTTTTAATTATCTGGAAAACCTGGAAAAGTCAAGGAATTTTATGATAAAAGTTTTGTAGCCGCCTTGTAAATAATACCATTTCCTCAAATTCTTTTAACAATAATTTATGGTTTATGTAAGTACCTAGATGGGTGTAATCATAGTTTTTGTTTTCAGGCTACCATCATCAATGGTGGTGGTACCTTATTGGTGCTAGGGAGGTGCCTGGGTCAAGGTTGATTACAAAAAAATGAAAGGATTTTGAAGGGTTTGGCCCACCAAGCCAAAGGAGGGTCTGGCCTCGACCCTTCCAACTCTCAAGATATTTTGAGTGGTCCTCCCCAGAAAATTTGGAAAACTTAGATACCCCTGGGAATCTATATATAGTAGTCCTTGCAAATATATTTATTGAAAATTAGATGCCTCTAGAACAGGCCTATTCAGTTAGATATCCAAGCGGCCTCTCCAAAAAATCATAATATTTGGTGGGCCAGGCATTTAATTCAATCTGGCAGTAATTTTGAATGTTATTTGATTATACTTTTGTAATTTAAAAGGGCGGGAGAAGGAAACATAATTTGACACTATATATAATATTGATATATTTCACTGAAATTAATTTTCATCATCAAGCTTCCTTTTCTTACTACACAAAGTAGAAAGTGCCATTCTATAAAACTTACAATAAGACTAAGTTCAAGAAAAACACTCTGCTATTACTATAAATAAGGCAGGAACAATAAGCCATGCAAACATCAACTGGCGAGATATCGGCTGCTGTTGGAAGGAGGGGAGAAGAGGTGTAAGTCACTCTCAGCAACCCTGTCGCCCGTCCATTTGGACTTGCTCAAGTTCAAAAGCATAAATATGTTATATAGCTCTGCTGTTATGTGGTGGCACTGGAGGGAGAAGTACCGGGTCTAGAGTGGGGGACGCACGCCAATGGAGGGTAAGCTCGCACTCCTTTGCAAACAATTGATGTTGGGGGAGCCAAGGACCAAGTAACACTTAGCTTACAGCTTCCTCCACCACTGATGAGAGACTGAAGAGCTCTCTGGATGTTCATAGTCAGGCGCCTCTAAATTCCGTCTGAACTATACTATGTGATACATATCTAGTGATAAAGTAGTTGAACTTTCAATCTGGGGGACAATCTGTGGAGCTTGGCAGGCTGAATAGCCCTGCTCTAGAAGCTATTTAGAGTTTGATGCAAGGGCATATTTCAGCGTCATAGTCTAGAAGAATATCAGAGGGGAGGTAAATAAATATAGATGGGAGCAAATTATGTTTTGGGGATTAATGCTCCCCACTCCCTCCTTTGGTTCCACCACCATTGACCATGATTACCCTTACTACATTTTGTAATTGAAATATTGTTATGTTAATCAGTGCTTTATTAAGTGTTTTATTTAATCGGCAAAGTTAGATTGGTCAATCAGCATTCACATCAAAACAAATTATAATAGGATGTTTTTATTCAAGGTCTACAAATATTATTTTGATTTATACTTTTTATTTTCTATATAGTTTGTGTCAAATCTGCTTGAAAAATATTATAAGTAAAATTAGGTATTTCTTAGTTTAATCCTAACACATACTTCTTAACCACATACATAATCAAACTGTTGTTCTGGAAGTTTCAAAAAAATGGGCTGTTGCACACAAAACTAAATTTTTATCCTCATATTGTTCCAACATGAGAAGAGCCGATAAAACATGGGGAATTCTTCATGTCTCGAAAAACCAGGAATACACAAGGAATTTCACACATCTATAGTAGTCCCATTGCTTCTTTGGTGCTGACTGACAGCTCACAGTTGACTTCTGACAGTCAACATTTAGGTATACACCTAAATTTTGACCGTCAGAAGTGACAGATGCTAAACACATGTTTTTGCAGATCATATGGTTCGGCGTAGGCATACATAATTTGGTCTGGTAACTTTTCAAAGCATTTAGCTGTCAGCTGTGAGCTGTCAGTCAGCACCAAAGAAGTCATGGGGTTACTGTAGCCACCTACACACAAACACACACACAAAACCTAAGTACATATCAATACTGTAATATTTATGATATTATAGTTCAAACTTTAAATAGTAGATCTTTGAATCGAAAGAAAAGTCCAGTGAAAGCATGTATATTTTAATACATGTCTTATCACTCCCCTTGTCTCCTTAAACAAAACTGCATATAATTCCTCATCAAGGTCAAATAATCTTTTTCTAAATGATAATAAATTTTATAAAAAATAAATTCCATTTCTATATACTAATCTCTAAAGTTTTTGGAAGAATGTAAACTCCTGGAAATGAAGAGAATTTTATATTAAGATAGTGGTAGCCTTGTAGACCATGTTTTTTTTAATAGTAAGCCCACTTTTGACCACCAACATTGATTGCAACTCACTAAAATTTGGAATTCCAGAAATATGTTTTATTTGATTTATTAGTTATAAAATTAATCTTAAAGATTATCAAAAACTTTAATTAATGCTTCATTATGGATTATTGTATGATTTCTATTAGCATGATTAATTAAATTGACTAAGAAGGAAAATACAATTGTATTATTTATACTCCTCCATCCCTGGTACTTGCATTTCAATACTTGTAGGCCTTAGCTAGAACAAATTATAAAGGATGGAAAGGGTTTAGAGAAGGATGTATGCCCCCAACCACCAGAGTCAAATGAATGCCTCTAGAAGAAGCAATTTGGATTTTTTTAAACTAAGAACGAAGGTTTGGAAAATATAAGTTCTTTTAAATTCTTGTCATATGTTTAGTTAAAAAAGCAATCAAATGTGTTAAAATTACACGATACTCTTTAGTTCAAGAATAAAAGTTAAACACAATTTTCTAATACTTAAAAAAAAAAAGTTTTATTTCAAAAATTACACATTTTGAAAAAAAAATTGTTATTTATAAATTAGCTTTGTTCTAGTTTTCATACTACATATAATATTACATAAATATAATTTAGCAGGCCCTATTTTCTAGTCAAGAATTTAGTTTTAATTTGGGCATTTTAATTAATATGCCATTACATAATTTTTAGCACCACGTCTTTACTAACCATTTGGGTTTAACACTTCATTGAATGTTAATGTTTTGGATATTTTTTTTTGTATTATCCTCTTTAGTGGGTCGTGCAAACCACTGTTCTGAAAAATGCTTTTTATAGAGTACATAGAGGGCCCTTCATGGCTAAGAGTTGGCTTTTACCAACATAAACAAATTACATTGATTAATAAAATCGTCATGCATATATATAAAATGTTGTTTGTTTATTTTTATCAAATAAATATATATTAGGTAAAGCTGATATTAAGCAGGTTAAATACCCAACTCCCCCCTCGCATGTAGTCCAGACTCTTAATTAAAACAAAAGTAGTTTCACATAATTTATCATCTGTTTAATCCTTTTAAAAGTGTCGCCATTTCACCATGTTTGTATACAACTTTGATTTCAGGTATGTTGTATTTTATACACCATTTGACATTGGCTATAAAGCAGCCAAGTTTCTACCAATCAAACTTGTTTGTGCTGCGATGAAAGAGGTATACAGGTAAGCACTCAGAACATTATTTAACAGCGATGCCGTTGAACGTGTGTGTGTGTATATATATATATTTTTGTTGTTGTTGTTGCAAAATGACCAATCAATGAGATTAGCCAAAGCATAAAATATACAATAATGTATCAGCAGTTTGAACTTTGACTGGCCAGTTCTAGATATGGCGGTAGGAATCTGGCTGAAACACGAAATATATAATATTTCTTTATCATTAATGGTTTTGGCTATTTCCTTTCTAGTAAATTCTATCGTCTAATATATATTAATTACCAAGTTTACAATTAGTTGAAGTCATATCCTGTCCAAGGAGGAGGGTAGGCGTTAAGGGGGGCTCCAATCTGCCATATGGTCCCCACAAGTACCCTCAACCTAACCTAGTGGCCGTGTTGTGTTATACTACCCAAAACTTTGAGTACTGGCCATACTGTCTTGGTCAAATTGCAATTGGGCTGGCCAGAATGTGAATTAAAAATTTTCCCCGATCAATATTTCACGATTTGGCTGGAATAGCCGGTCAATGTGTGAAGAGTCCAGCCAATTCGCAGCGTGACCATAACATATAAATCAAGAAGTTGCCAGCCTAGCGATTAAAACTGATGGTTTTTAACTAACAAACAAACATCTCACCAGGGTAGTCAGTGTGTCATCATCCCCGATTGGTAATACTATTCACGTACCATTTTATGGTAGGGAGAAAACTTATAGGGAGGTTTCGGTGAGTTACCGCGGTGAACTGGGTAAGAAGTAAGGTTCGGCGAGTTACCACGATGAATCGGGTAAGAAGGTTCGGCGAGTTACCGCGGTGAATAGGGTAAGAAGGTTCGGCGAGTTACCACGGTGAACTGGGTAGGAAAGTTCGGCGAGTTACCGCGGTGAACTGGGTAGGAAGAAAGGTTTTGATGAGCAGTTTAGATGAGAAAAAGAACAAGCAAACATTTAACAGCAGTTTATTTCTCCAAGGGGTTGTTGTCCATCACAGAGCTGTGCAACGTATAACTGATGCCAGCTAGCTAACCGTCTGATCTTCTTATACCCCCTAGTCGGGTGGTTTGGGAGGGCTTGGCTCGCTGCCGAGTGACCATGAAGAAAGAGAGGAGGATGCTTGGCTAGTGACCTTAGCCCCTGAGGGATTGAATAGAAAAGGGGGGAGAGGGGTATAGCACGCCAAACCGCTTTGGGGATGCAAGAGTATTGCAGAAGAGAGAGAGAGAGAGTAGAGGGGTGGTAACAAGTGTTTTCAACCGCCTTGGTTATCGAATGGTCTAAGGCAGAGATCAGCAATTTTTTTTTTAGCCCCTATTGACCAACAAAGGTCCTGTGATCACCCGTTGTTTCTCCACTAACTTTTTTTTTTTTTTTCAAAACATCTTATATTTATTCCTTAAATACTAATGCTACCATCTTTATTGAAAATTACACAGGGTAATTGACCCAAGGCCCAATGGTCCAAGGCATCACTCTAGCGATAGGCTAAATTGTCGATGACGAGGAGGTCCGGTTTAAAATCTCAGTTGGGGGAATTGAGGTTTTTTTTAACAAATGATTTTCTAGAGAAATGTGGGTACAATTTTTCTAAACTCAACCTTCCCCATTCCTAACACATTAGCATAGTTAGTATTTATGCATAAAGCTCAAGCAGATAGTGAAACACCATATTTTTTCTTAGCAGAGTGTCTAACTATCTGTTTTGTGTTATACGCCTATGTAATAATTACACTAATGGATGGGTTAGGGATTAGGAATGTAGAATTATAGGAAGTGTACCCACATTTGTGTAGAGGAGAGTGGAAAAACAACCTTCAGTACACTCAACCAGGATAAAATCTCGATCTTCCCATCATTGGCAATCTAGTCTATTGCGAGAGTAGCACCTTAGACCATGCGACCACTCAAGCGGGTTTGACCAAATAAAATTAGTGTTTTATTTTCTCTTTACCTCCCCTCCCAACCAGCAGGTGAATCCAAAGGAAGTGATGAATAAAATATAATTATATTATAGCCCCCTCCCATCATAGATATACCAACTTGCCAGAGCGTTCTAGCGGTGGGCTATGGAACTAATGTTTAAATTTCAATCAACAGAACAGACCTTTGTACAATTGTCGACGTCTTCTTAAGTATATGCATTCAACAGTACCTAACATAATTTTATACTGTATTACAAGACTCTAAAATTATCCTTCATAACAAACTTGTAACAGCTTTTGGTTCTGAACTTTTTTGAGCTATCCAGGAATCGTCCTGTGCTCAGGGTCATTCTCATATTTTAAGGTAGAGTCTATGATGGACGTGCAGAAACAGAAACAATTAGAGCGTCTTTGTTCCTGGTGGAAATAGATTAATTTAGTTTAGAATGCAATCATATTCACCTAGGCTGAACCATCAGTGGAATCAATTATCATGAACCAGTTTCAACAGGATACAACTTTACGCTATGTATATAGGCAGATTTTGTTAGAACGGCATCTGGTAGTTAATAGAGTTACTAAAACATAATAATTAACATTAATATATTCATACATCAAGTCACTTTTGATAAAAATTTATAAATACCTATAAAATGACACAAATAATTTAGTAAATTATTATCAACATTTACGCAATTTTCCTAACTGTTTTTCCAATCAAAATCAGGGTATAGGACGGGGTGCAGGACTCTAAAATTCTCGAGAACAAAAATAACTCAAGGTAGACAGCAAATATTAACTCTCAAAAAATTTGAGAAAGTTTATATCGTAATCATATGCATATAATTGATAATAAAGTTTTATTTATTTTATAGGTATTGATATGATCTATCAAAAGTGATAGCTGCGTATCACATTATTTGACATAGGAATTTGTGAAACTAGATTTGGTAAATTATTTTAAAGTTGTCACATATATACATTTGTGAGAAAATAGGTCTATAATATTAGTTTTGTGAACAGTAGACCTTGCTATATCCATGTTATTATCGTTACTACAGTCTAACTAGTAGTTCTGTGAACAGTAGACCTCCCTCCATGTTATTATCGTTACTACAGTCTTACTAGTAGTTCTGTGAACAGTAGACCTCCCTCCATGTTATTATCGTTACTACAGTCTTACTAGTAGTTCTGTGAACATTAGACCTTGCTCCCTCCATGTTATTACCGTTACTACAGTCTTACTAGTAGTTCTGTGAACAGTAGACCTCACTCCCTCCATGATATTATTGTTACTATAGCCTTTAGATTTCTCTTTGGATTGCAAGTATTGCAAGTTGAAATATCTCCTATCATTTATCTTTTGATGTGAAGCTTATATTTTCCCTTTGTGATCAAGTTATACAGAAAACAAATGAATATTATGTCCAATAGTACATTATATTTATAGATAATAACCCTCACTCATATAATTGGTCTAGAAGTCAAGGCACCTCATCTCAGTCATTGCATATTTAACTAAGGTTTCCAGATTCGATTACCGGCATGTCTGAGAATATCATCATTGATGAAATTAGGGCGTCTTCTTTCACAGTGATTTATTAACTGCTGAGGAACTGGGTGGCGTTAGTGTCAGTTCCAGGATTGAGTTACCATAGTATGTAAGGCATATGTTGACATATAGTTAGTTCATAAAGTGCATCTTAAGGATTGAGAGTTTTGAATAACTTTTAACATTTTACATTCTTTATTGAGTAGTGTTATATTCTTGACTTTCTAGCTTTTGTTCTAAAATTGAGATTTTTTTATGACTTTCTCTAATATATTTATTGCTTTATATTAAATACTAACATATTTATTGGGGTATTAATGATTTATTAATAAAACATCAATAAACCACAATATTTATAGCATTGCAGTTGTTTTTATAACGTTGTAAGTGTTAAGGAAGGGTCCCAAAATGGTTTTTGGAACCAAAGTTTAATAATCAAGAGTGTACAATACAAAAAATAAAATATTGGAAACATTTTTTTTCACCGCATCTTAATACCGGCTCGCTCATACATTAATGATGTCTGGAGTAGGAATGAAGAAGGTACAAGTTTAATAGAAATGTTCTTGCATTTGTATGGATGAATAGTGAGAAACCGTTTAGTAAAAAAAACACTTTTTGAGTACACCCAACTGGGATTGAAACACTATAGCACACCATAAGAATAACATATTAGACCACGTGACAAACAGTATGGTGTAAAAAGTACAAAATACTCCCCTTCTAATGACTTAATACACTTTTGTGACCGTGTTGAGGTAGTGTCTAATACAACTGGTGCCAAGTCGACCAGAGATTTACTGATGATTAAATTAGTTAAAATGACACACATGAACATGGGAATTGAACCGGTGACCTAGTGTGCCAATGCTCTACCACTGAACTATCCAAGAACAGTCTTGAGCTCAGTGTCATTCTCTACTTGTAGTTTTAAGGCAGTTGGACGTGTCGAATTAATCAGCTACTTGGAAATATTATTATTATTATTATTAGCACCGCATCTTACTACCCGTTCGGGTTATACACACTTACGCTAATGTGTAATGGTAGGGTGATTGTAGATGTCTTGTCAGAGGTGAAGGAAGGGTTTGGTAATCAGATAAATTTATGCCGGGACCAGGGATTGAACCCCGGCCGCCAGCATATAAGTCTGACACCTTATCCCTAGACCGCCAGGTCACCCTTGGAAATATCATTAGAAACTATATCCACCAGTGACTTGGTAGTCCTGGGTGTCAGATTCACTTCTCGTATCCAGGTGTAGTTTTTCAACCAAACTTAGGTTTTATAAGAAGCCAACTTTCAACATTGATTGAAATTCACTCAAATTTAACCTTTCAGAAATATGTTTTAATTGATTTATTAACTAAAAAGTTATTAAAGGCTTCCAATAATACTTACTTTAAGATTATTGTACCTCTTTAGTGAACTAAATCCGATTATTAACATATTTTTACATCCATTACTGTTTTCAACCCGTGGTAAGTTTTTTTTAGCCCCGTGTCTTACTACACGTTCGGGTTATACATCTAAGGAATAATTACGCTAATGGGTTAGGAATTGTGAAGGTTGAATGTAGAGGAAGAGAACCAATATTTTCATGTAGGGAGAGTGGAAAACCATTTAGGAAAAAGCACCCTCAGTTCACCTGACCGAGACTCGAACCTCGCTCTCGTCCTCAGCAGTCTAGCTCAACATGAAACTAGCGCATTAGCTAACTATGCCACCAAGACGGGTTAAGTTTTCTACCAGCATGTTAGGCCTTTCATAGCTTCATCTCTCTTATAATCCAACTTAATATTAGGACAGGCACAACATCCAATATGAGACCTTTAATTCATCACTCTGAAAGGGTGAGTCCACATTCACCAATGATAAATGTTTCGGCCATGCCGGGAATTGAGCCCGGAACTCTTGGCTAAGTAAATAGACAGGCTACCAACTGAGCTAAGGTTAATAACATAAATACATATGCAATATTTTTAATGACACCATTGTGGCATGATTTTCCATTTTTCAAATAAAGGGCTTCCTATGCAAATCGAACTGTAATTCAATAATGAATGATCTTAGTGACAGTTGTGTCCATAGCTTAAGAAATGTTTGTGTCCGTGAAGATACTGAGTCAACGACCCAGATGACTCAAGATGGTCTCTATACAGTCTGTGTTCTAAGTGATAACTCTTTTGCAATGCTCCTAACTATTAAATACATATTTATGTTTTCTTTTTCAGTCTGGTAGTAAGTGTTTGTTTTTAACTAATAAATGTTTATAGATGCAAATATTTGTGTTTTATTTTATTTGAATGGACAACTTTGATCTTATGACATGAAAATTGTTTCCAAGAACAGCACCCCAATTCATAATATTGCTTCAATGGGAAACTAGGGCTTCCTTTGAGAGTGTCGCTTAGGAACAATTCAGGTTGTAAAAGCGAAGGTCTATTACAGGTGTTTTATATACAACCAAAAGGAAAATATTGAGGAAATGTATACTATAAAATATTATTTATATTTGGGACAGAGAATAACAAGGTAATATCTATTAGAGTTAGTCTCTATAACTTGAAACTGACATGTTGTGATTGTTGGTGGGGATGCGTGCACAAAATGCTTTGAAGTATTTATTTTCCTTTAATAATAACTTAAAAATTACTACACACAACAATAATTCAATAATAACAATTTTAATATTGTTTCTAGATTTTGAAGTTAGAAAAATTTAAATATCTAAAGGAATGGAAATGTCATTATATGACACTAAAATTATTTTAGTATTTATTAAATATAAACCATCGAAACCTACGGAAAACCTAACCTTTTAGTTGGCAAGAAAATGTGAACTAGGGTGTGAATGAGAAGGAATTTTTCCACACAGTGGTAATGAGGTAATTTTGGAAAGTAGAAAATAAGAAAAGAGAATAATAATAATAAAATATGTATACACTAGACAAACAACACAATATATATACACACACAGGCCTAAGTATATTATAATATTCATAATATTGTACATTGCTACTCAAAGTCAATAGAAAAATGAACATTTAGTTAGAGACTCCAAAGAAAGTTTAAGCTCTATTTTGAATTTGATTAGTTTGAAACAATTATAGATTTTATTTAACTAGCATGCCCCTTTACCGCAAATCTAGTTTAGTCTGTAATTCACTGTGTTAACATATGAAAGTTATTAGTATATCCTCAAGTTAAATGACCATGTCTCTGGTTTTTGTTCATTTTGATTGAGCAAAAGGTTGTTTTATTACTTGTTTAAAACAATGTAATTGCTAAATCATAAATAATTGGTTCCCTTAGAGCAATGGTTTACATTTTTTCACACACGACACACTATTGTTTGTTGTGAGTCCTAGTGAGACATTGAATGTACAAGTTGGCAACACTACGAGACACCCAGACATGCTCATGATCAGAGCAAGGCAACTTCTCTCAGTCGAACAGGAAATGAGTGTGTGTTTGTCCTACAACAGGCTCAAGTTTCTTATTAATTACTCTACTATTTGATTGGAAGCCATTAAATTCTCATCAAAATAAATATATTAAAGCTTTCAAAAAGTTTTCTTAAATTTATTACAAATGAAACTACTGTTATTTAATGTTATTCAGGCACACAGATATACTAATTATGCTAATGTGTTAAAAATTAGGTTAGGTTGAATTTAGAGAAAGTTGTTATCCCTTCAATGCGGCTTCGGGGTAACTGGTTTTGTCTAATTGAAGTCCAGTCTCCGGGTGATGTTTGTTTCTAGGCGTCGATCTCGCGGGTCCAGTGGGTGGGGGTAAGGGAGAGAGATGGGGGAGAAAACATAGGCGAGTTCTGGGGTGGCTAGGGTATGTAAATGGTAACCCTCAGGGCTAAAAGGGGAAATTGGAGTAGGTGGGGGTCGGATGGTCGGTGATAGGGGAAGACGAGGGGAGGAATTAGTTAACTCGAGGGCAGGGACTCTTGGAGATGCTGCAGCGGAGTGTTGGCGTTCGGGGGTCTGGTGGTTGCAGCCGGGATCGTAGTAGACGGGTCCACGGGTGGAGTATTGTTTGGTTGCCGCTGTCTTCTTTAGGGGTTGACTTTATCAAACACAAAGAAAAAGAAAGTACATAGTACACAAACAATGGATTACTGCATTTTGAATTTTTTTTAAAGAAACTGTTAGACACATGTGTGTGTGACTACTTCTACTATAGAAGACAGAAGAAAGGAAGACGATNGAAATATTATGATATTTGTGTTAAAATGTGTGTGTGACTACTTCTACTATAGAAGACAGAAGAAAGGAAGAAGATGTCACCTTTGTGCATTGGACTCTTCCCACATTTTTCCTCTTTCCCTAGGTGGGCTTTCTTCATCAAATTTACTCTCAATAGTTTATTTTTTCTTTTTCTTTAGTTTTATCACTTTCCTTTATTATAAAATTATCTAGCCATTGGGCCACCTCATTTTTAAACATCTTAGATCATACTATAAAATAGTCCATTGTTATAGACTGAAATTCTTTAACTGCTTCACAGAGACACAATTTCAGAGTGTGTATATGTCTAGAAATATTATTACATTATTTAAGTTGCGATCTTAATAAAATAATGTTTGTAACATATAACTACTGGATAAAATTCGAAATCGGCTCTGGGAAAGTCAAGGCATTTTAAAATATAATTTGACTGGACACCCTCAACAACATTAATATCTGATAATACTTTTACAATGGGGTGACCTGATGGTCTAGGTGTAAGGTGTCAGACTTCTGTGCTGGCGGCCGGGGTTCAATCCTCGGTCCCGGCATAGCTTTATCTGATTACCAAACCCATCCTTCCGTGGTTCGGATCCTACGTTAAACTGTAGGTCCTCCATTTCATCTCATCAATCACCCTACCATTACACATTAGCGTAAGTGCGTACAACCCAAACGGGTAGTAAGACGCGGTGCTAATAATAATAATAATAATATTAATAAACTTTTACAACCATACAGCTGTAGAGGATTGAATCATCCTAAGCCAGTGAGGTTTATTATTAAGTTACTGTCCAAAGCATTTTGAATTACTGTATTTGTAAACTTGGTCCACACACACAATTAGTGTAGACTCTACTTGTCTGATCTCGAAACTTGTGCTGCTCTGACTTCTTTGGTGCTGACTGACAGCTCACAGCTGACTTCTGACAGTCAACATTTAGGTATGTACCTAAATGTTAACTGTCAGAGGTGACAGCTGCTAAACACATGTTTTTGCAGATTATATGGTTCGGCGTAGGGATACATAATTTGGTCTGGTAACTATTAAAAGCTGTCAGCTCTCAGCTGTGGGCTGCCAGTCAGCAGCAAAGAAGTCATGGGGCAGGGTGGGGATACTGTAGTTTATGTAAATTAAATAGTTATTGACAAGTCTTTTCATCATCATTATCAGTTTATCGTTCCAGCGAACTGGGACAATTTGTAAGTCACTTCCATTTCTATCTTAATACATTTTTTAATCATTTATGGCCCTCCAAGACACCCTTCTTCTGGATGTCTTTCCTTAAAGTGTTCATCCATCTTCTTCTCAGTCTTCTCCCGACTACCTCCCTCCATACACTTCCTCACCACTCTTCCATTCTCCATCGTCTTCACATGCTCGAACCATTTCATACTTGAGCTGGTGATTTTTCCACATAAAGAGTTCTTTCATCTAATTTATTTTAAGTCTTTTATAACCGCATTATTAAGCTTTTTTTTTTTACAGTGGATGCCCGCAATTAGAAGTATCCGCTTTCGTACTCCTACCCTAAACTTATACCTAAATTGGAATAACCTTATCGATTTTAAAAATATTTGAAATTATTCCAACTTCAAAGGATTTATTTATAATTACAGTAGTAACCATTCTGGAAATTCATTCTTACAAAAACTTTTTTTAGCAGTTTATTAGAACACTGATATGGCAGCCCTCAGATTTGCTAAGCCCAGAGATAGATATACCGGTATTTATAAGTTTTCTAATACCGGTAGACCCTAAGTTTAAAACCTAAAAACAATATTAAAATTGTTGGGAATAGTAAACAAAGAAGGCAGGATTCTTGACACTTTATTTTTGGTCATATTATAGTAAAAAAAAATATAATTGTTATAAATACAAAACAAGAATAGCAAGTTTCCAATAATAGCCAAATGAAAATTGCAAGAAAAAATATATAATACTCACCTTTACAATTAAAACAAAACTCGCCTAAATCATGCAAAAACATTCGGTCAGAGTAAGTATAGCCAACCTTCCCTTCAAACACAACCGGGAACCTCAACCAGTAATATATTTTAATAATTTCAAGAGATATCTGAGAATGTAATTATCTTGGTGCACAATAATAAATATGTCTAGGCCTATATAATTAAAACTATCCCAACCTAACTTAACCTAACCTTTCATACGTCTACAAAAAAAATATTGATCAGCCTAAGTTGTTAGTCAGTAAAATTGTTAAACTAAGCAAATTAATATTTATTAAAATATATTTTACAGTAAGGAATGGAATATTAATCTAAAAGGCCTAGGGTGTGTTTGTCAATACATTATTTTATTTTAGTGCAAGATAAAAACATGTTGTTGACACACATGGGAGTTTAGTTTTTGTGGGTAGAAAACATTTTAATTCCTATGGTTCCTTTTGAGAAAATAACAAAAACAAACAAAAAAACTCACCACTCAGTGTTATTTATTCCGTAAGACACAAAAAATATCACCCATTAAAATATTTGTATTGGTTGCTTAGTCGATTAAATAGGCCTAATGTTTGTTAGAATACACAGATGACAACTTTGCATCTCAGAACTATTCTCTAAATGTATTAATTCTTGCAAAATTTTATAATAGTTGAATTTTAATAGACTTTGAAGGTTAGGTTAAGATTGGGTGATAATTTTTTTTTGAAGGTTAAGTTACCATAAGCTTGATTAGTTCTTTAAATGATAAACACACAAAATATTATTTTAATCTGATTATTATTATTATTATTATTAAAATAATATAATAGGTGTTTAGTGTACCTATTAGCATTTTTTAAGTTGCCAATTCTGTACTGTAGCTGTATCAATCTATTTTTTTAGCACCGCGTCTAACTACCCATTCTTATATATTAATTACACTACGGTAATAGTTTTAGGGATTAGGAAGGTTATATTTATAGGAAGTGTAGGCCTATCCACATTTGCATGAAGGGAGAGTGGAAAACCATTGAGGAAAAACCACCCTCAGTAGACCCGAGATTCAAACCTCTATCTCCGAGTCATCGATAGTCTAATCTACTGGGAGATTAGCGTCTTAGAAGACATCGAAAGAAGTTGTAGTTACTTGAGTTTTTATAAGGGAGTTAAATAAAGCCGTGTGTGTTTTTATTACTAAAAGATCTACAATTTGTGTTTGATAAAGGAAATAAAGTGTTTATGGTAAAAATATTAATCAAAGAAGCTTAACCTAACCTTACAAAAAAGTCAAGATCTAATCAACCAAGGTTAACCTAACCTTCAAAGTCTCTAGGCTAATTAAAATACCATTTTATATGAATTAACTAAATACATTTAGAGAATAGTTATTTCCATGCAAAGTTGTCATGTGTGTGTTATGATAGGCATTTTAATTAGTTAATTATTCAACCAATCAATCAAAATATTTAAATTGATGACACTTTGAGTTCTATGGAATAGCTAACTAATACTGCAAGCTAAGATTTTTTTTTTGTAAAAATATAGTTTCTAAAAAAAAAGGAACGATAAACGTTCTCTACCCGTTTTTGTTAACATAGGATAGTTTTGATAGTTCTAAAATTAATGTTAACTTAGAGCAAATTAAAATAGGCCTACTTTTGGTTTGATGTTGTGACAGTTACCTTTTTTTGTTTAAATATTTACTCTTCTGTGAATTTGGTAGCCTAAGTTTTGTTTTAATTTTATATTTAACATTATAACAATATTAATTTTTGTATTATTAAAAACTTGCTATTCTTCGTGAGTATATTGATGATCAAAATTATATATTTACTCTAATCTATCAAAGAAAAAGTGTCAAGAATACCTACCACTATCTTTGTGTACTATTACCAACAAATGAAAATATTTTCACAGAAGTATGATGCACGTTATACCAGTGGCTAAAAATCATAACAAACGAGTTTAGATTCATAAATACTAATAGACTATTCTATATTACATTTCATCAGCATAACATTTTTCTCTGCCCCAAATATAACTAATAGGGTCCCAGTGCTAGTAGTGGACACTGTTAGTAAATTTTGCGCTCATTTTATTTACTTTAAGTATATTATTAGTATTAGCACCGCGTCTTACTACCCGTTCGGGTTATACGCACTTACGCTAATGTGTAATGGTAGGGTGATTGTGAGATGAAATGAAGGACCTACAGTTTAACGTGGAATCCGAACCACGGTGGAGGCCTGGCATTCCTCACATTCACAAGATGTATTGTCAGAGGTGAAGGAAGGGTTTGGTAATCAGATAAATCTGTGCCGGGACCGAGGATTGAACCCCGGCCGCCAGCATAGAAGTTTGACACCTTACCCCTAGACCGCCAGGTCACCATACTTAAAGTATAGTAGTTAATATTTGTAATTGAAATTTATTTACATAATTCTAGAAAAATATCAGCTTTGTTAATGATTCTATTCATCATCAGAATCTATAAGTTTCCCACACTCAAGATAGTACATTTTACTATCATCATCATCTTCACTTTCATCTAAACCAAATGCATCAATATGTGATTTGGGCACTCATTTAAAGTGATAGGTATCATTACATTCACCACATTCAACCCACTTCCGGTGTGATTTATTTTTATTTTCCTCATTAAAGCTGATTTTACACTTTTTACAGATCCAATCTTCTTCCGTTTTGGTTTTTCTGGGAACAGATCTATTTGCCTTAGTTTTTTCCCCATTTAAACATCTTGAAAATATCGTTTCCATTTTCCTGATGACACAACAGCAGGAAATATCAATCTTTGTGGTTTATTATTTTTTTCTGGAGTCTTCGGCCAAAACAAACAAACCTATGAATGGACATAGAAGAAACATCTAGAACTAATGGTTGATCAGGATAATCACATTCTGTAGATTTGTTTTTTGCTCTTAAAGTATGACTGAACATCCTGGCAAGGAAGAAGAAGGTGAAGGATTTGGCAGGGGTTGATTTGAGACAGGTGAAGATGTGTCGCAAAGAATGGTAGTCACAGGACTATTGGATGGGTGACCTGGCGGTCTAGGGGTAAGGTGTCAGACTTCTATGCTGGCGGCCGGGGTTCAATCCTCGGTCCCGGCACAGATTTATCTGATTACCAAACCCTTCCTTCACCTCTGACAATACATCTTGTGAATGTGGGGAATGCCAGGCCTCCACCGTGGTTCGGATTCCACGTTAAACTGTAGGTCCTTCATTTCATCTCACAATCACCCTACCATTACATATTAGTGTAAGTGCGTATAACCCGAACGAGTAGTAAGACGCGGTGCTAATAATAATAATAATAATAATAACTATTGGATGGAGGTGTTAGAATTGTTATTGGCGATATAGCCCTAGGTTCATCAATGTCAGCGTTTATTGTTTCTATCTTGAAAGCTCTCCAGATATAAAACAATTCCTTGGCGGTTTCTGGCCCATTCCCATCCAAACCATCCTCTACACTTCTGAAATTTGTAAGGTCGACATCAATCTTTGCTTCCAAAATATATAGAAAATCATAATTCTTTCTCACAAATTCCCCCATTTTTCACGTTCACTGCAACATGGAAAAAGACCAGTAGATCGAAACCCATTCACTATAACAGTCAATGTGGCTTTAGCATTGAAAACTTCAGATAGAATTGGGGAAAATGTTTTTTTGATTACATCATTTGGAAAATTATCAAATTTCCGCCTCTTTCCATCCATCCTAAAGAGGTTTGAAAACACTCACATCTGCCGGCTAGAGTATGTGTGTAATGTTTGGGTGCAGTAAAATGAGTATACAATGTTATCACTACAAAATCCACTCAACTTGCGGTGAAAGGTGAGAGCGATGAGCATCAACAAATAGAACTACAAATCTTTGAATATCCTGTGTATCAAGATAATTCACAAAACTCGCTATTTATCCACCCTGATTCAGATAAACCATTTGGCCAATCATTTAGTACACTCTCCGCAACTTCTCGTGGTGTTTGTATGGATAAATTAGCATTGGTGGCACTTTTTCTCCATTTGCTGAAAAACACCCCATTACGGTCAACTGCTCTTTTTCATTGTTAGGGACTGTACAGTATATATTCCATTCACAGTAGGAATTACTCTCTGAAAGGTCTTTTTTCCTACCAATATCCTACTATATAGTAAATTTATGGTAGAGAAAAAGGCCTTTCAGAAGTCAATTCCCACCGTGAATGGAATATAGGTCTCCTCTTTTGTGAGGGCCTAAGACTTTACCAGTCTTTGGGCACAGCATGAAGCCAGATTCATCCGCATTAAATATGCGCTCTGGATGATTTAAAATATCTCTTGTGCCATCTTCAGTCATTGTTTGGTCTACTTCTTTAAACCATTTCTGAATTCCTTCTTTACTTACTGAATACCGAGCAAGTGTGAGGCTTTCCGCGTGTTTCTCTGATACTTTTGGGTGTCTTTTTAAGAATGATTTTGGGAGACCTGGCGGTCTAGGGGTAAGGTGTCAGACCTCTGTGCTGCCGGCCGGGGTTCAATCCTCGGTCCCGGCACAGATTTATCTGATTACCAAACCCTTCCTTCTCCTCTAACAAGACATCTTGTGAATGTGGGGAACGCCAGGCCTCCACCGTGGTTCGGATTCCACGTTAAACTGTAGGTCCTCCATTTTACAATCACCCTACCATTACACATTAGTGTAAGTGCATATAAACCGAACGGGTAGTAAGACGCGGTGCTAATAATAATAATAATAATTTAAGAATGATGTGACCTATGTCCAGGCAAATTGTCTTTAAATGGATTTTTATGTTTGTTTTCATCAAGAGCCATTTCTACAGCATTTAATAACATTTGCCGAGTGATAGGAAATCCTTTACGTGCAAGGCCAAGGACCTAATTTTCTAGTATATCCTCTTCTACATTAGCCCCGTGGCTTCTTTGGTGCTGACTGACAGCTCACAGCTGACTTCTGACGGTCAACATTTAGGTATATACCTACATTTTGACCGTCACGAGTGACAGCTGCTAAACACATGTTTTTGCGTAAGGATACATAATTTGGTCTGGTAACTTTTCAAAGCTGTCAGTCAGCACCAAAGAAGCCATGGGGCTACTTACTGTACAGTAGTTAAATCAAGTTAAGGTCCCATCCTTATGACACACTAGCACAGTGCGTTGAAGTTTTCTTATTAATGTGGAGAGAGGTATATTTCATAGGTTATAGCTGCTTTTTTTTACTCATTCCATTTCTCACTGCAATGATTGCATTCTGCATAGCCTCTTCAGGATAATTAAATATGGCCCTATTCTTTGTGTTTTTNAATAATGCCCTATTTTTTGTGGGTTTGTGTGTGTTTTTTGCATGTTGTCTCTCTTCTCGATCCCAGAATTGTTTGTAAAATCTGAAAAAAATACTTTATCAATATTTAGGAGCCTGGCTTATGAGACTTTTTTGAATAAGAATATTGACATTTTAAGAGGCTAATAGTTAAAAATACCAAAATGTCTACCTTTCCTGTAGGCCCTAAACCTTAACACTTACTACAACTGTTGTTTACAACCACTATTAAATTAAGACTTCTATAGTGACAGCTGAGTGGATTAAAAAAAAAAGTCACATAGTGTCCATTATTGAAACTAAGAGTTATATGGTGGAACCCGCCTCGGTGGCGTAGTTGGCTAACGCTCTAGTCGTGTTGAGCTCGACTGCTGAGGACGGGGAGATCGAGGTTCGAATCTCGGTCGGGTGAACTGGGGGTGGTTTTTCCTAAATGGTTTTCCACTCTCCCTCCACACAAGTGCGGGTTCACTTCTTCTAATTCCACTTTCCCAATTCCTAATCCATTAGCGTAATTAGTATTTAAAGCGTATAACCCGAACGGGTAGTAAGACGCGGTGCTAAATAATAAATAAAATATATGGTGGACACTACATTAATTACTGTTTATATAGGTTAAAATGTCTACTATGTTAAGTTTACCTTTATGCACTTAAAATAGCTAATTTGAGCACTTTTGACATGGATAATGAAAGATGATTAATTTTTGACCCTTATCTTCTTAGAGAAGAAAATCTAGATGAGTTGAGACAAACAAGCAGCCATTAAATTTAACTTCTTAATACAAATGTGTGTGTCAACCAATGATAGATCAGCTTACAAAAAAATAACCTAGGAAAATTATTAAGAGTGAAAAATATTAAATGGGCTTGTTGGTTGACTTTAAAATGATTAAAATGTGAGTTGTGTCCACTACTAGTGTGTGCACCACTGGTATTGGGACCCTATATTAATTCTAATATAAATTATAAAACATAATAAATTGAATAATTTTATTTGTATGGAAGTAAATAGTTTTTTAATATTGCAAAATTTTTTTTTATAAATGTACAGGTTGTAACTTTTAATTGGCTTCTGAAACCCTTTTGGTAACAAAGGTAAACTTGTAATATATAAGGTCATATTGCGTCCACAAGTTATTTAAAACCTTCATAAAATTATATCCTAAGAAATATAATTATCTCTAACTAAAAGAGTAATTCTTTTAATTTAAATAGTTGACAGTGTTGAAGTGATTAAGTAATTTAAACTCGCAAGCTAATACTTTATTTTGTCTGAAAACTTAGGATATTAATCTTAACCAACTAATAGAAATCTAGTTCAAGGCCAATTTAGAAAAGGATTTGACTCTAGCAGTATATTTTCAATGCGTATACAGTGTTGCGTAGCTTAATGTTATATTAATTTATATTTCATGTGATGAATAGTGTGTTTTATTCATAATTATGAGAGAGAATTACTGTGGTGTGTCTGCACGATTAATAAACAAAATATAGGTTTAAGGTTCTTGCTTTATTTAATCAAGAACGTCTAAAATTGTAAATCGTGTAGTTGGCAACATTGATACTTGGGTTGGATTGCAGCCAAAGTCGACAGTCGAGTTCAGCAAAATGGAGTAGTGTTTATCAGTTTTAACATTAAGTGTTTGGAATTATTTTATTGTCATTTATTTTAGATTTATGTGTATTTGGTGTTTCGTGCTGTATTTTATTCGTAACTTCACCAAAATGGCTTTAAATTCTGACATGGATCAACACAAAGGAAACTTGGTTGTAAGAATGGATGACGACTCAGACTCGCAGTTGCAAGCTTTATTCGATACCGTTCTCAAACCAGATTCTAAGAAATCGTTGCAAGTGCCTTTCAGGATGCGTAAGTTGCCAAATTCATTTTTCAATCCACCGTCTACGGGCTCTAAATCACCGTCAGTCTCTTCAATATCTCACAGTCGTGAAAATTCGGGAGATTCGGCCTTGGGTGCGTCAGGTGCGTCGACCACCACGACAACTAGCGGTATACAAGTGAACCACGCGCGAGCCCACAGCTCCCCAGCCTCCTTGCAACAAACGTATGCCTCGGCCCCACCACATCAGCAACAAAACCCAGGTCAGCACATGAAACAACGCAGCTATGACATCACACCAGTTGGGGACTTGGGACCCCTTCCTCCAGGTTGGGAACAGGCTAGGACTCCAGACGGCCAAGTGTATTACATAAATCACCTCCATCGAACCACAACTTGGGAGGACCCGAGAAAGACACTGTCGGCCCAGGTTGCCCAATACCAACGCCCGCCTTCGTCTCCACAGCCGTTAGGGAACAAGATAGAAGGCGTCCTAGGACCCTTGCCGGACGGATGGGAACAGGCGACCACTCCCGAGGGGGAGATTTATTTTGTTAACCATCAGACTCGCACCACCTCTTGGTTCGATCC
Organism: Timema shepardi; assembly: GCA_902151425.1. Classification (NCBI taxonomy): domain Eukaryota; kingdom Metazoa; phylum Arthropoda; class Insecta; order Phasmatodea; family Timematidae; genus Timema; species Timema shepardi. The sequence goes on along the minus strand of CABFVX010002818.1, from coordinate 43,064 downwards.
TCGACTTCCTGTTCACTTGCAGAAGTCTCCGGGCGCAACTGGCAGCGTCTTGCCACCACACTCTGGGAATTGGATCCAGCAGTCGTCCCCTCAGGCCCTACAACAGAAACTACGCCTACAATCTCTACAAATGGAACGAGAGCGCCTGAAACTGCGCCAACAAGAGATTGCTCGCCAGCAAGAGCTGATGATGCGCGGAGGATCCACAGAGGGTCTCACAGGATCCAGCTCCGTGGGAATGGACCCATTCCTATCCAGACTGAACGACCATTCGAGGCAGGAGTCCGCAGATAGCGGGCTGGGCATGGGAAACAGCAGCAGTTATTCTCTGCCACCCACTCCTGAAGATTTCCTCTCGCACATGGATGAAGACAACTCAGGAGACATGGGGGATATGCACGTTCCCGACATCAGTACACTCACCGATATCATCAACTCGACTGACGATCTTCTTCCGTCGCTTCAACAAGACGAAGATCTACCTGATGCATTTCTGGATGATGTCCAGTCCTTGATCGACCCCAACAGTAAAACGGGAAATCCACTGACGTGGTTGTAAAAGATATTTTCAAAAAAAAAAACCAGGGCCTATTGTACCGACACATTTCCGTCCACTCTCGTCAAATGGAGAGAACAAATGCCTTAAGTTACAAAAGCAATTTAAAAAAAAGTACTTTTTGTGCATTCTTGTTGAAAGAGTACTCAAATGCCTTAACCATTAGCAATAAACATTCTTTCGTCCACTCTCACTTTAAGAGAGGCTACTATATCTTACTTGCCTTAGTACACAGTGTTTTTCATTGTGTTAAAGTTTAAAGATTATCCTACTTAATGTTACACCTCTATAACAAGATTTGACGCTTGACAGATGCTATTGGACAATCGAGAATATTTCAGATCTCTAGTTCCAACCCAATATCTCGGTTACTAAAATATTGCGAAGCAATATCTGGTGAGGAATTAATAATTAGGCCTACTTAATTGATACTACTTTACAACCCATTTTGTTTTACATCTCTCAACACTAATGTCATAGGGATGAGGATATAATTTAGAGGAAATGTACAAACATTTCCGGGGAAGCAAAGTTGAAAACCACCCTCAGTGGCTGGGATTCAAACCTAACCACCTCATCACTGGCATATCAGATCAGATGAGCTTTAAGCTTAGTCTGATATGTCCAGCAATAAATGTTTCCAAGTGTTTTAAATGGCAGCTATTCTTTCAAACTAGGTAGCTTTGAATTTACAGTTATTATCTTTACTGTCGATAAGTTAGGTCTACACATTGGGTTAATGTAAGTTAGCTATCCTAACTTAAGCTGGGATCACGCTCAACTTAACGTTCACTTTAGGTTAACTTAATGTAACTTAAGGTTCACATAATTTACTAGATGTCCTGGGAGGTCCTTCATGCCAAATGAACGTTACATGAAGGGGATCACGTGATCTAGCCAGCCAATCATTATGCGGGTGACGTCTACAGGGCTATTTAGTAATGTTTTTGTTTTGTGACCAAGGTCTACTCTTTAGCTTGAACAGTTCTATTGATCAAACGTTTAAACAAAATAAGTAAACCAAAATAGGAAAGCTAAATTTATCAAAAAAGTTTAACAATAAGTATTTATTATATTGTTCACAGATCATAAACACTTTACAAATAGTAGCCTACAAATCACAGATCAAAATACATACTTACTTCAGAATGCAAATGTTTGGCTCAAGCTGTTAAGTTATGGTAATCGTGATCACACATCTGTTTTCTTAAGTTAAGTGAACCTTAAGTGAACACTACGTTAAGTTGATTGTGAGCTCGGCATTATTGAAAACGCTTTAGGGGCTAGCCTTTCGGCAAAAACATTTACTTAATGGGTCGACAATTTTTGAAGCTTTTACACAACTACCTGGAGATATTATTTGTAATATTTTTAGCAAATCTTGTTTTATTTTTAGATATGTAATTAATATTAATGAATGGTTTCGATTAGAAAGCTTTCATTTAGATAAATAGACTAAGATATAGCCCATCATTTGATTTAATTATCTAGGATGCTAGTTTTAGCTATCAATGTCTAGGTTACAGATTATTATTAAAGTTGTAATAGACATCAATTTAGGTTGAATTCTAAATGTTATGAACTAAATTTGTTAGTCGTGTTTAGTTTGGAAGTATAATGAACCACCTGCATCCTCACTATCAACAGTTTTAATCTCATAGTGTCTCCTCCCTTCAATGCCAATTAGTAACATTGTTTAGACATTATTGAGAAATAAGCATCAGGGAATTTTTAGGAAATACGATAGTTAAGGTTTAGGGCACAAACCCTTTTTCCTTACAAACATTAAAGAAAAACAAAAAAGTTATCAAACCATGCTATTGATCACATAAGTCACAACAAAACACCCGCCCTTATCACATAAAGCCTGGTTTAGCCAGTCTCACCAACCCTACTTTTCCTGATATCTTTTGAGCAAGGCCCAATAGCATTTCCTGACATTTTATAAGTGTAAATTGTCAACCCATTCTAAACTAACTAACCTTTAATTTGGTGAAAAAGCACTAAAATAATTTTTTTTGTGAATAGTGTATAACACTACAAAACTGTCAATGACCACATAACTTTATATTTAATTGTCTTAGACTTGGTACGTTAGGTTAATTTATAACATTTAAATACATAGTTTTAACGAATTATAAAATAAAATATCAAGGCCTAATGAAATGTGAAAGTTTATGACTGAGCAATATCCAATTAACTACAGCATGGTAGGTGAGTGGAACTATTATTTTCTAATAGGTGTGTGCAAAGCCCACTTTTTCAATTCAAAACAAACTTGAATCGAATATCGGTATGTCTCAAAGTTTAACATGTTTTGTTGTTTTGTGCTTTAAAAAATATTGTAATGTAGTTCTTATAATATGACTTAGTGCACTAAAATGATTTGGAAAATGTTTTATTGCACAAATGTTTGTACCTAATATTACATTTTATTTTGATAAATCAAGTTACTATCACAACTTAAAATTCAATCACTTAAGATGTTTTCATTCAAAATATTAATTTTTAATGTATGTAAAAGCTCAAAATGGCAATAATTGAACATAGAGTATTTTACCTGTCATAAATTATTTTTATTGGCAAATTTTCAACACTGGAAATTTTCTAAGCTAAGTCAAAGCAGATATTTATTTTGAAGCCAAGTCGAAGTTTTGCACACCCCTATTTTCTAAGCTAGGACCAGACCAGACTTAATATTGGAATGTCAAGGGTTTTATTGTGTTTAATATGAGTAACAATAATAATAATGTTTGGTAGATTTTTCCCCCATAATGTTTGTAAAATAAAGTGTTTGAATTCTGAACCCTAAACGGTATCTAATATTTCGACAGTTTTAGTGGTCAATGATTAGCTGTGTTAAGATCATAAAAACTTATTTGTTTTAATCTGTAGACAACTTGAAGCATTTCAATTCTAATTTTTTAAACATACTTGGGATCATAGGTAGAGCCTATTCTTAATTTATTAAAAATCCAATATAAAATAAACTTAGCCTACTTATAAATGTGATATGGAAAAAAAAAGTACTTCACTTTTTTTCTGTGTTGGAATTTTTTTTAACTATTTAAAAAAAAATTATAACTAAACTTATTTAAATAGGATGAATGCAATTGAGACAGCCCAAATTTAGTTTATTGCAAGAACATTAACATCATAAATAAGTTATAATAGAGCAATAATAGCGAGGCCAGTTCTTTTCTCACACTCGCTATCAACGACAGCGTTTGGTGGTCGAATAGTGTCGTAGAGCAGTTTTGTTAATACTTCATTATTATAATCAAAACCTTAACAAACACATTGCCTTCACCTGAGATTCAAAGGTTTTAAAAGTTTTTATCTATAATTGCCAATATTTGTTTGGCTTTATTTACTAACTTTACCCCTCAAAAACTTTCTAGTTGAAAATTTACTGGAATTTTTTTTATCTCTCGGCCTATTATCTTAGAAATTGAGGAATAAAGACAAACATTTTTTATAAATGATAGCCTACTTTCATTGGATGGGGAAGAGATCCCAAACACCCCTTGGCTTGATTTTACCTTACTTTATAGCCTCTATAAAGACTTGTCCATTAGAGATCATAGTGGTGTGTCTTTAGTAACAAACTTTGAAAAATGTTTCACTTGCAGCAAAAATATATTTTAAACAAACTATACCTATGTTCCTTTTTTAGTATTTTTTTCATTTTTACTAACAGGAGAAGATCTTTTATATTACTAGGCCCCTACTTAGGGATCGGAATCTACTAATTTAACTGAATCTACCATTAACCATAACTTGTCTCAAATAAAAACCAAAAAACTTTCGCACTACAACAAGGTTTCTTTTTAGCCAATTATAATTTTGTTTGAATTCACACGGTTGCCAAATAACCAAACTGAAGCAAAGCAGAACTGTGTTCACAAGATTTCAGCCCTATCTGCATTGTTAGCTCAGAGTGACTCAGTGTGTATGCATCTGCAAAGTGAGATACTAGCACATGGTTGTGTTTACTAATACTGTTAGGAGATTTCAAATATCTCGTTAAATATATTTAGCATGTGTGTAATCCTTGTTCTCTTTGATTTGTTTACCTACTCTACACAATACAGTAATTTGAAAGCATCCATTGTGACACTAATCTTAAGCTGTTTTCAAATGTAAATTTCTGCTATCGTGTGAATTGCTACGACACTTAAGCCAATTCTTTTTTCGGTGAACTTGTGAATCGAGCTTTAGTATGTAGTCTGGTTGTAAAATAAAGCTCCCGCAAACATATTAATTATGACTTTCCCTTGTGCTTATTTATGCTAATCTTGTTATAGAGGTGCAAGTTTATTAAAAAAAAGAGACTGGCAATAATGCGTGCCTTAAAATTGTATCCAACCCATTAATGAAATAAAGGTGTGCGTTTATAAAGGAACAAATTCCTGGGGGACTTATTGTGTAGCCAGAGATTTCAAGAGATTCTACATCGGTAGTGATTAATATAGGCCTTACTTTGTGTACTGGTTTCTATGTGGTTTAAAAGATGTCGTCGCATAATCGTATCAAATGCTGAAACTTTTAAAGATTTTGTAATCAACTTTGCTTGCAAGGGTGTCAAACCACTTGCTGGCTTTTTTGAAAATGTCATAACAAAATCACAGAAAACTGCAATTACAGTTGACTCTCGATCATCTGAGTTGACACATGGGAGGATTTAAACAGATATTCTAAAAACACAACAACAAAAAACTAATTCAATGCAATAGTAAATTTAATCTCTCATCGCTTCCTAAATTAAAACTTAATAAACACGTTTATTTAGAAAGATAGTTAATTATCTTTGCCAAATTACAGGGTCAAGAAGGAAAGTCTTCTAGTTTGGTTGCCATACAGCCAAAAGATTGAAATTAAAAACAAATCCATGATGGAACGCATAGAGATAATGCAATATTGGTAACTCCTGTGCAAACAATTGAGAGGGAGCTCTGTTTTTGCATAATCTATTAAAATATCTATTCTCTAATTTCTAGAGTAAAATAGCCTATTTTTCTTGCTTTTTTTAATTTAGTTATGCTTGTTGAAATATCACCGAATTTTCAAGCCCAATTTTAGTCTAAGTAACATATAAACTATTATTTTTAGGATTAAAAAAAAATTGTTATTGCTTTTTTTCTCAAATTTATAATGAGAACCTCTTTTTTCACTTTTTAGGCAGACATACTGATAAATGATTTTATTTGCATAGGAAAGTTACAGAAAGAGGTGTTGGATCAAAGCACCTGTTAGTTACCTCTTTGTCCATTGGCAGCAGTGTAACGTATGGACTGTATTTATCTTTTCACCTTAAATTTATGTTGCGTTTGACAATCAATTTAAAAACAATTCATGTTCCGCTAAAGGTGTGGATAATTTATTATCCAGAATAGCCACCAAACTTGAATATGTAATACGGAACACAACAATTAAGAATACTATTGAAAATATATTTTAAAAATAAATAGAATTGCATACTTATTAAATATTTCGTATAGGAATAGATACTATTGGTAAGCTTAGGTTATATCTATATATATTATATAATTACTTGTCATGATTATATTATAATGTTGATCACTCGCTAACCAATTTATAAAGTTTCACGGTTTAGTGTGACAAATTACTTGCTAGAGCCGTTTTAATTCTGCATGGTATGAGCTAGTAAGTGGTTTGTTTTATTACAAGGGTTGCTATTTGTTCAGCACTTGATATTAGCCGGGGGGGAGGGGGTAGTTTTACCTCTAACATTATGACTAACCTGTATATTGATGTTACATAGCTGCCAACGTGCCGACATTCACTATATCATGGTGTATTTGATTGATTAAAATTTTTGTTAAAAAATAACTGCATATGGTAGTAAAATATGTTTAAAAGTGTAAATTTTATCATTATATTCTAATCTGTTTAAGTTATGAAATATTCGTTTACAGTTACTGTGTTCTTTGTTTACAAAGATAATAGTTTGTCAAAAGTATGGTTTTTAGAAAGGATAAAAAAAGTACAAATAAAAGTAAAAACTATTAACACACATTTATAAATATTCAATGCCTCCATAGTATCTTCCTCAGTTACTAGTAGACTGAACAGGAAGTTGTTTTCAGTGGCACCAACTTAGATTTGGGGAATGAAAACTTCTCTGGTTTGAACTAAATGGCTTCATTATCTTGAGGCTCCACTCTTGTTTATGGAAGTTTTGAAATATTTAAGTTTTTGTGTTTTTGCTTTTATTTGTTTTTATTTTTTCTAAAATTCTTTCATATCTTTATTACTTTACTTATTATAATTTGTTTAATACGTTTTATTTAATATGTGGTGGATTTTTTAAAATACTTTTGATAGAAAGTGTGTAAATTAGGTGTTAATCATCTAAGTTGGCTTATATTTAATTTTATGCCACCAGTATTTGGAAATTTGGCAGCTATACAAATCTTTTACTATTTTTAGTGACTTATTTATAATTTTTTTCCCCCCTTGAGGTGTTGGCAGCTATGATGTTGGTTTTTTTGGTATTGAACCACATAGAAAATTCATTATATTTGAATAGTTAATGTTGACGTTTAGGCAAGAAGTTTTTATCTGATAAAATGTTTTAAATGTTTTTTTTAATTGTTTGTCATATTTGCATTTGTGCTCTAAGGTTGAACTCGTACAGTTTTTTAAATGTTTATATATAATGTTTTTTTTAATATTGTTATGCTTGAACAGTTTTGATATAGCCTAGGTATAATTAAATTTAATATTAATATATATATATAGACACATGGTATGTGAAACGGATGCTGTTTACACATAGATTGCTCGTTCTAAAACCATTGGTTACTTTTTCACTAAAGTAACCTGTTGGCTATTTGACACCTTACATTGGGCTATGTATCACCTTGCAGTATTTTTCATTACAGTATTACAATACTGTATCGTATTATTGCTAATATCCTACAGTTTTATTTCATGTAAAATTGTAGAGATTGAAAACTGTTCTCTATATGGCTCGTTACAATACAAAAGTGATTTATATAAATGTCAACAATTTAATAATATTGGGCTTACTGTTGTATCGATTTGAAATGTGATTGCAGTTAATAACATATCCTTGCGGTTCCTAACGACCTTTTAATTTATTTACCCAGCTTGCTACAAAAGTAAAATTTACCAACATATATACCTAAATATCACCGTAAGCAAGCCACCTTTCACAGCTGGCTGTAATCCCACTTACCACGCACTTTTTATCACAATAGAAGTTTGCAGACTATTTTATATGTTCTCATGTAGGTCTGGCATGTAAGAATTTAATAGGAAAAACGTCAAAAAACGAGTATCAACTTTAATATTTATTCACAGTAAAGTCATGTGATCTGCTGTCAAATTTGATAGTATTCAAACATTATAGTATAGCGTTATTGATATTTACTGTAAAAAAAAGTTTGTATTTTTTAAACTGTCTTTTATACCGCATTCTTAATCTATACTGTATTGTTTGTAATTTATTTTCATGGTGGTTTTTTGAATGTGCACTTTTACTAGAAATTGTAAGAATGGAACTTGATATTTTACTGCACTCATACTTTTAATTGATTTCTAATAAATCAAATATTCATATTAAGTTTGGATTGCTTTTTTTTTCTTCCAAAGATTATAGTGTGACCCATAAAATATTTACAAGGGAAGGTATTGTCTTATGAACTGTTAATAAAATAATAATATTTAGCACCGCGTCTTACTACCCGTTCGGGTTATACGCTTTAAGTACTAATTACTCTAATGGATTAGGAATTGGGAAGGTTGTATTAGAGGAAGTGAACCCGCATTTGCGGGGGGAGAGTAATTTAGGAAAAACCACCCCCAGTTCACCCGACCGAGATTCGAACCTCGATCTCCTCGTCCTCAGCAGTCGAGCTCAACACGACAAGCGCGTTAGCCAACTACACCACCGAGGCGGAGTTGTTAATAAAAGTCTCGATAATAACCCTAAAGTATTAGCACCTCACACATAGTAATGGTGTTAAGTTTGATTGGTGTAGCTTCATGCATTATTCACTGGGGTGACCTGGTGGTCTAGGGGTAAGGTGTCAGACTTCTATGCTGGCGGCCGGGGTTCGATCCCCGGTCCTGGCAAAGATTTATCTGATAACCAATCCCTTCCTTCACCGCTGACAAGACATCTTGTGAATGTGGGGAATGCCAGGTCTCCACCGTGGTTCGGATTCCACGTTAAACTGTAGGTCCTCCATTTCATCTCACAATCACCCTACCATTACACATTAGCGTAAGTGCGTATAACCCGAACGGGTAGTAAGACGCGGTGCTAATAATAATAATAAACATTATTCACTGAAAGGAAAAATTATGGTTGTTGCATGATTTTTTTTTTAAATTTAAAATAATTTTGACATAAATAATTAAAATGCATATTCAAAACTTACTTTAATTTTACACTTTATTCATAAAAATAATGTAGAACACTACACTTTTGAGACAATATCGGTTTTAGTAAATTTGTTTCAAAGTTATCCGCTAATTATGAAAACGTAATCCATCTGGCTTAACATTTGCCTCAGAAGTGAACAGGGCCCTCGATATCGTTTGTGTGGTTATATTTATCTTGAAAATAAGATTGGGATCCTCGATTCTTTAAGGACTATCAAGATTCGAGAATTAATATCTTTCAAATTTTGTTTTATATCTATAATACTTTAATAATTGGGTATATGTGACATACCTAATTAGAGGATGAACTAGTGCCTATAACCTGAACAGATAGTGAGGAACTAATTAAGCACAGACTTGGCAACCAGACCCCAGACCAGTAATTTAACACCTAACTTAATGTATAGCAACCAGACCCTAGACCAGTAATTTATAATGAATGGATTATTAGAAATAATGTTAACATTTCTACTATTTTTAATTTATATTAAATATTTCTATTTTATCTTAATAATTTTTTCCAAGATTCAGATTAAAATTCGAGACTAGGGATTCATAAGTAGGATGATTTATGTTCAAAACTTGGGATTGTTAAATAGTGTAGTTGAGTCAATTCTACTTGAAATTTATTTTATTATCCTATATATGGAAATATCTGAAACTTTGCCTCTTATATAAGTAAGCGTGATAGTGTTTCAAGACTTTGGTCTACCAGTCAAAGCTATCCATCCTACCAACCTACAAAGGCAAAATATAATAACTGATGTATAAAATGTATCTAAAAATGATGAAAATTTAAGTACCAGAAACTTGATTAGCACATTTGATAGCATGTATACAAATATGTTATGCCCTATAAAAATCTATGTTATATCAGGGGCACAGCTCGTGATGGTAAAGGGCAAGACATATCCTTCTCTTGTTCACTGTGGTATCATTGATGGGATGGATTAAAGCAATATACGATGTTACCATGCACTGAAAAAACACATTTTTTTTCCTTTTTGCGCTTGAAGAAAATTTGGCGACAGTATAATATAAAATAATGTAATATTTGTGAATTTGCTATATTAACCGAAAGCTTTAAATAAACCATATTTACGTACTCAATATTGCATTAGGAACTTAAAAGTTCATTTCCACTATTTCAAAAGTACACCACCTATCATTACCTTGAGCTAGTTCTATCCAGTCCACCTCATTACAACCTACCATACCTTGAGATAGTTCTATCCAGTCCACCTCATTACACCCTACCCTACCTTGAGCTAGTTCTATCCAATCCACCTCATTACACCCTACCCTACCTTGAGATAGTTTTATCCAGTCCTCCTCATTACACCCTACCCTACCTTGAGATAGTTTTATCCAGTCCACCTCATTACACCCTACCCTACCTTGAGATAGTTCTATCCAGTCCACCTCACTACACCCTAACCTACCTTGAGATAGTTCTATCCAGTCCACCTCACTACACCCTACCCTACCTTGAGATAGTTCTATCCAGTCCACCTCATTACACCCTACCCTACCTTGAGATAGTTCTATCCAGTCCACCTCATTAAACCCTATCCCTACCTTGAGATAGTTCTATCCAGTCCACCTCATTAAACCCTATCCCTACCTTGAGCTAGTTCTATCCAATCCACCTCATTACACCCTATCCCTACCTTGAGATAGTTCTATCTAGTCCACCTCATTAAACCCTATCCCTATCTTGAGATAGTTCTATCCAGTCCATCTCATTAAACCCTATCCTTACCTTGAGCTAGTTCTATCCAATCCACCTCATTACACCCTATCCCTACCTTGAGATAGTTCTATCCAGTCCACCTCATTAAACCCTATCCCTATCTTGAGATAGTTCTATCCAGTCCACCTAATTACACCCTATCCCTATCTTGAGATAGTTCTATCCAGTCCACCTCATTACACCCTACCCTATCTTGAGATAGTTTTATTCAGTCCAACTCAACTCACTTTTAATGTTACCCTCCCATCTGCATCTAGATCTTCTCAATGGTCTCTTCTCATTGATTTTTCTGGTCGATACCTTTGACATTGTTTTAGATTCTTCCACTTGCTGCCCGCTGTGATATGCAAGATTTGACTACCCTAAGTTATAAGTACAGGGTATAACTTATTATGTAAACACCTCCATGTTGAGTATCTTTAACCCTTTTTGGATCAAATATCTTCCTAAGCACCTTGTTTTCTAACACCCAAAATTTGTTTTTATCATGTAAGGAATGAGACTTCATTTTACACCCATAGAGAACACCCACCCTGTAAAATGATTATTTTGTATATTCTCAGTTTTACATTCCTTAAAAGCAGGTGAGATCTCATCATATTATTGATAGAATAATAGCTGGCATTTCTTGACTCTCATTTTCATAATTTCTACTCTATTATACCTTATTATTGATAATTAAAATTGTACCTAAATATTTAATTTCAGTAACCCTGTCAAATGGTATGTTGTCGGCAGTAATATTTAAATTAACATCCTCAATCTGTTTTTTTGTGTACTCATATACGTCTTTTCAGCAATCACTTCTAAACCACTTTTCTCTAATAAAATGTTTGTATTTCTTGCGACAACCTCCTTACTGCTGCCCAACAAAGCTAAATCATCTGCATATCATAATCACTACATTGTACCATTTAGTGTCAAACCTACCCTACTCGCACTACCTTAATCACAGATTAAAAGGTGATGGGGAAAGGGCTCCTCCTTGTTTCAATCCATTAGGTATTTTGAAAATATCTGATAAGTGACATCCTTTATGGATTAAATAAGGCAGAGTGAATTAAGCACGCTGATTTGAAGATAAATCTTACTCCCACTCTCATAAAACATTGTGTGATTATCTTTTCTCGCTGCATCTATATTCATAAATGAACTAATCACACACATATGTTAAGGATGCAACAGGTTGCTTTTATATAAAGAGTAGCTGCATTTGCATGAAGGAGGTGGAAAAATAACTCTTGTTAGACCCGACCAGTATTAAAACTCCAATATTAGTCATTGATAGACCAGTCTATTGCGACAGTGACACTTTTATTGGTTCGACCACCAGAGCAGGTGGCTGCGTATAACTGCCTGTATTTCCCCATTACTAGNGGGGGGGGGGGGGGGGGTTGAAAAAAGTAATTAAAATTGTATTTGCTTATTACTGAAGTTAATCATCATTAATTTTACATTTTGGGATAAGGAATTTGATGATCGTAAGTACGGTAGACTCTTGATTTTCCGGAGTACCGGAGGGGAGAGGAAGCACGGATAATAGAAATCGCGTATGGTACAAATCTGTGTACCATAACCGTTCAAAATTTGCTGCCTTTTGTTTCTACTTATTTATGCGAAATAGGGATTTTCTACAATGGTAAATATTAAAACAAAGCATCAAAATCGACCTCTAATCAACTTGTGTATGCGAATAGCGTTAAATAATGCAATCAAAACAAGAATATACTAATTATTAGTGGAAAGTGTTCAACAGTAGGGATCCCATTAAGTTCATTTAGTTAAGTTAATTTCTGTTTTTTTTATTTGTTATTATAATCAGTAAATAAAGTCACTATTTTAAAATAAATCATAATGATTAATCTGTTAGTAAAAACTAGGGAGCTACGAGTAATAAAAGGTTAAGAATCACTACTATAGATAACACAAACAAACTGTAACCATCATGATATAGTAATCTAGGGGCTCGTTTAGAAAACACTAGAATTGAGACACGTAGAAACATTTTACCATATTTGAAATGAAACATATTTAAAAATAAATGTTATAAAATTAAAAAATCAAACACTAGAATTGAGACACGTAGAAACATTTTACCATATTTGAAATGAAACATATTTAAAAATAAATGTTATAAAATTAAAAAATCTGTTACTGATACCAATTTCACTGTTGGCTAGGTAAGGATGTATAAAACTACACTTTGAGGAGATTCCTTGTTTAAACAAAATCATGTGACTAACATCCTGGTTAATTGACCGTGAAATGGGCTCCCATTCTTGATATCCTCAGCCATCAATCGAAGCAAAATTCACAAACTCGCGGGCCGGTCTGCTTGTCTGAAACACCCCTGCAATCATATGTAGAAACAAAATCTAGTTTGATTCTTGTTTCAAAACAAGAGTTTAGTGAACCCTTATCGTTTCAAAGAGTTTCAACACTCCCTTTGTTACTCAAATGTATTGTTGAGCAGGGTTAAAAGCAGGTGTAGTAATTGACAGCTTTTAACAAACACAAACTTCCCTCTTCAGTCAACAGCTAATAATCTTTTCATTGGGACTTAGCGACATTATTGCTGTAAGTATTTTCTTGGTTCTTCAACCATACTAATGGATATATAATTAACCTAGAATTTTATGTGTACATACTTTTAAATAGCTTACCAAAACAAATACAACTATTTTAAACATTGCCATACTTTCTCATTACTTTATACACTTAATTGTGTGAGTTGTTTTTTTTTCAAATAAATTAGTAAAAATAATACTTAAAAAGAGTATTTATCTAGCCCACATATACATATTTAATGATATTAATTATATTGTATCAATTGGCAAGTATACACCCATATCGGTAGGCATACAGTATAAATGTCCAGTTTATCTGGTCTGGTTTGCCAGTGATGAGGTCCAAACTCTAATCCTGCCTAGGTGGCTATACCTAATTGGTTTCCCACTCTTCCTCCATACAAATGTTGGTACATATTCTCTCAATTCTATCATCAATATCCTCTAACCCAGTAGTGTGATTAAAACGGATATAGTCCAGATGGCTAGTAAGACGTGCTGAAAAAAATGGAAATATTGAATAAAACTAAGCAAACGGCATAGAAAAAAATATTGAATTTCACATTGCTAGAACAGCTAGACATTAAATCAGATTTTAAAAATGTTGTAACAGCTGTAAATTAAATCTGATATTACAATTAATTATCGAAACAGTTGTAAATTAAATTTGATTGCAAACTGTCAGGAAAGCTGTAAATTGTATCTGCACTGTTAATACTATGTAGTGTTTTTATGTATATATTTATATATTTTTTTACATTTCAGTTAGTGATATCTTTTACGATTTTTTAAAATTATGTTTTTGTTGGTATTACTTATGTAAAGGAAACATACTAACTTGTTTTTGTTTTAAGGTGTTTAGCATTTTGAAACTAGGGGAGGAGAAAATATATTTTACAATCACTAAATGTAGATTAACACTACACTATACTATTCCATCCTTTTGGTTTAGCACTGACTTGCCAACTATTTTAAAACAAATTTGTGTGGTGAGTACTAATTAATGTAGTTTCCACAAGGGGCAGAATATGGATGGCAATTATTATTGTGTTAAAATGTGTGTCTGTTTGTTTACAACATTACTTGTACTTTTAAAATAAAACTGTTGGAAATAAATTGTATACAACTTATTTTACATATTAGGATAAATGAATTTCCTTATCTTGGTCTTATCATGTTTTTTTTAGTGTGTGGAATTTTGAAATTCTGAATGGTACATTTGAGTGTCGACTTGATACTCCAGGGTTGCCAAAACACACACAAATAAATATATATATATATATATATATAGAGAGAGAGACAGACTTGGGTTTCTTATGGATTTTTACCTTTCATATAGTTTGTAAGGTAAAGAGCTTACTTTATGGTACTCCACTATTGTGTATCTTATAAGTTGTAACCAGTCGACTCACTCCATCTTCTTTTCAGCTTCTTGTTTATTATTGGTCCGCAGCAGCCAGTGTTTTAGTAGAGCATCTCGGGGTTAATAAATTAATGGCGGGGGTGGAGAACAGCGCCGATCAAATAAGTAGAATTGAACTTTTATTTTAAATACTTTTTATACATTTTGTACCACGGGTTACTTAATGTAGAGAAACAAATTAATTAGTACGTGAATACGGAGCATTATTTAAGGTAGTGGTCAAGCCACCTGGTATACATCTTTTCCCACCCATCTCAAAACCTTGCCCACTTGTTAAGAAAATAACTTTTTGACTACAGGTCTTATCTGTTTGCGTGCTAACCGGCCAGTGTCGCGTCTGACGCTTCCCTTCCGCATAGGGTCAAACACAGACGCTAAATCGAATGTGCTGATTGGCTAGCTGTTCGCGCCGAACCTCCCCTTTCCACTGTGAGGCCACAGGTGTATCTTACAGATTCCGGGTTCAGATAAATAATCTAGTACTATGCTTGAAAGTGAAAAGTAAAAGTAATAAGTTTAGATGAAGCTAATATTCCAACAAAAACTTTACAAAAATGAAAATCCTGGATTTAAAAGCTAAAGGTCGAAAAATGAAGTTAATGAATTGAAATTTAACACAGCTATTGCTTACAACTTTGATTAAGATTTAGACAATTTTTCATTAATATTAAAAACCTACACTTAAATATAATTAGAACATTTGATCCTAACATAGAGCTTAAATTAGGCCTAGACGACTGGAAAACCATAATGTATTATAAATTTAGTACTTAAGTATCTTGATCATATTAACAAGTTAACAATGGCAAACCAATACAATTATATAAATGGAAAGGGCCTAAAAACCCCAACCACTTTACAAAATTTATGGATGAACCTCCATTTTACATAGATATTCCATGATTTTTTACAGATTAACCTCCATATTATACAGAAATTCCATGATTTTTACATACTAGAATGTGGTTTATGGATGAACCTCCATTTTACATAGATATTCCATGATTTTTTACAGATTAACCTCCATATTATACAGAAATTCCATGATTTTTACATACTAGAATGTAGTTTACGGATGAACCTCCATTTTATGTGGATGTCCCATGGCTTTTACAGACCTTTAATATAGTTTACGGACATACCTTGACATAAAGTCATGTACCTACTTGGTTATATCTAGATCTACTTTAAACCTATTACTTTCTACATTATTTTAGAAGAAAGTATATTTAATATAATAATGTAAACTTGACTTAAAAATAATAATTCTATAGGGCAGTGTTTAAATTTAAAACTTGCGACTTTTCAATTACTAACACCAATAAGTTTGGAATATCAAATGTATATTTAAAAGGTTACAACTAAAATATACCTTTCCTAAAAGTTTTATTTTAATTAATTCAAATACATGTATTTGTACACACCATTCCATAACAAACCAAATTTGCATACTGAAAGTCAGTCATTTTGGAATATATATAACTTTCTTACATTAAGGTATTGAATTGAAAAAAAAAAAGTGTTATTATTGTTTCTCAAATTAACAGACTTGGGGAGTTTATTCCAATCATTTTAACAAAACTTGACACAATATTTACTTGATTCATCATTAATATAAATGGTTTTTTTTTACAAATGGTCGTATCAACTTGGTTAATTATGTCAAAAATTTAACTAAGCCTTGTATAGTTTTTCCTGAGGCATTTGATTACTGTAACTGCTTTAGTTCTTACAACACATTTTAACGATGACATTGATGTAGTGAGGTCTACTGTTCTCAGAACTTCTAGTAAGACTGTAGTAACTATAATAACATGGAGGAAGGTCTACTGTTCCCAGAACTTCTAGTAAGACTGTAGTAACGATAATAACATGGAGAGAGGTCTACTGTTCACAGAACTACTAGTAAGACTGTAGTAATGATAATAACATGGA